>JASANE010002483.1:0-48632 GCA_030248225.1 Trileptium ribeirensis | reverse complement strand
ATTGAACGCTTTGTGTGAAAGTTGACGTAGTTGTGTGTAATCTGCGTTGGTATTAAACACCCTGAGCACCACGCAGCTATTATTTTTGGTGCCGCAAGGCCTGGACTGCTCGAACTAGGTGGGAACTACGAACACATGTAAACTTCAGTTGGTTATATAGTCTTGGATAGAAAATAATATTGGTGAATTATGCTTAAAAAACTAGTAGCCCAAAGTGTTGCAATTTTTTTCATGCGATTGGTATGCGTACTTGAAAAAACAATGAATTTTGATCCAAATGGGATTGGAGGGGCAGGCCAAAGACAAACTAATATTTTTGAAGCTGATGACATCCCTCTTTATTACGGAAAATTCGGAGAAGATTTTGAGGAATGGATAGGAATTTTCGAAAGCATTTCTGTTGCAAAACAGTGCTCTAAGGGTGATATGGCTCGTATTCTACTGGCTTTTTTGCGTAGCGAAGCTGCTTGGAAATGGGAAAATATGTCATGTGAAATTCAAGAAAAATTATGATATTTTGAAAAGCCACTCTGTTTGAAATTTTGATTTCGAAGTATGTTACTTAATAATTCATGGTGCAAAATTGAGGGAGAGTTGGCAAGGTATCAGCGAGTCTGTAGATATTTACGCAAAAGACATTTGAATGTCTAGTAAGAAAAGCCTATCCTACATTGTCGAGTGAGAATAGAGATACTATCGCCTTAGACAATATTATGTGCGATTAAACTGAACAATTCGGCGATTCGTGCTAAATGCCATGCCTGGGTCATTTCAAGCGGCTATTGCTGCGGCGCGTGATGATGAGTGTATTGAAAAAATCTGTACGTTCCACTGAGGTACAAAATTTGGATCAACACTTAAGGCTTGAAATCGGTAGTGAATTGCATTCTAGTTCCAATGAGAAACATAATTTTTTTGAATTGAATGAACATACTAAATGTAATGACACGTCTGTGAGTAATTTACATATTTCTAGGACCGTTGCTTGCAAGAAAAATTTGAGACAGGTGGCTATAGTAAACAAGGCACGGTCTACTATAAATTTTCTACATGTAATAAAGTGTCGAATATAGACTAAAATACAGGAACCCGAAAGGGTGTTCAGACAGCTTCCAGGCACAACGACCGTGACTTGGAGAATAATCTGCTGTCAAACGCTCACGTTAACGATATCTCGAAGCCTTTTTATGACAAGTCAGTGTGGAAACACTCTGATATCTGTTGTTTCCACGTAACTCAAACAGAAAGATTCGGCGGCCTTGCTTTCTTATCGTCAAATAAATATTGAGAAGACAAATACAGATAAACATTACGAATCGAATACCAGGTTAGTTGGTAACGTTAAACAAACTCAAATATCGGTGAACGTCAACATTGTGGATCGTGAGAGGTCAAGTGATTCTTAGAATTAAACTTTATCAGTCGGGGAAATGGTTACGGAGTGTTTTATTGAAAAATATTCCAGTGGACGAGATAGCATCTGTGCGTTTAGAAGGGAGTAAAAATTTGATCCCGCGTTTGAAGCTACGGAGACTATTATTAATGATAAGCCTACTCGTGTGATTTTATGTAAATTTAGAAATGGAAAAATGGAGGGCACAATGACGTTCCAGCACGTGAAGCGACGTATGTAGTTGTCATAATTAGTGTTGATGTATTAATATGCGATGTATTTGTTTGTGTGTTGGCTCTGCAGGTGTTTATCTTTTTTAATTGTTACCAACGATTGCAAAAACAAAGAATCTTGCGCTGGTTATGGGAAAAATGCTATATCTCTTTTTGGATTCAGAATACTATACTGCAAAAGACTACACTCAAGCTGACTTATACCATACACATTGTAACTTTTTCATTATTGATCAAAAAAGTTATGGACTGTAGCGAACTTCAACAGGTACTATCAGATTCAGGTAAGCTGGCGTCTAATATATTGCCCTTATGACATGATTTTTTCTCAAACTGTGTTGATTTTCATCACATAAAGCCTCTAATAAGTATCTTATTTTTGGCAGGAGTACTAGGAAAAAGAAAAATACTTTCTGTCTGATCCACTTTAAACCTTCAAGCGGTTCAAAACTTGCTGCCAAATTCGTGAGAAATTTAAAATGGAAATTCGAAGTCAGCATAGTCAGTTTTCTGAGTCCTTTTTGGTATAGTTTAACTTAGTTATTTATTCCAAGAACTTTTTATCGGTGCAAAAATGCTCTTGTTTTTATTAATATCAGTTTCTTATTTATTTTCAGAAACTTTTATAAAAAATATAATTTTAATGCCAGAACAGCATTCATGAGATTCGCGAGATATTTAAAATGTGTTTTTTAAAACGAATTATATCTAAGAGTTTCTGAACCAGAATTCTCGAACCATTTTGTTGAAATTTTGAGATTCGAATAGCAAAAGTAATCAGAATTTGAAGTTAAAATGTGAAATATGCTCCGTGCATGTTAAATTGTTTAGTTCGCAAACGTTTCAGATCGTTTGACATTAGTTAAAAATTCTTTTATGCTGTCTAGGTTCAACTTAGAAATGTAAGAGCATTAGTATTTTAAGGAAACTATTTAAGTCAATATGAGAATAAATTTTGTCAGTCATACCTGATTGCCCCGATGTGTTCACATATCTCTTGAACTAGTGAACAAGTTCCGGAATCGAGCACTCTTCCTGAGCAGAATAATTTCATGATTCAAAGATCCGGAAGTGGTGCAAATCACTAATTAAAATTAAAAATTGTTTAGCATTTCTTTTTATAATAGTATATGGAGGAAGTATTCGCTCACTGCCCCAAACTTAGGCTTGTCAGTGTTGCGATTGTAAAAAAATTAAAGGTCGAACATCAAGACATAATACGCTGTGTTGACATTGGATGAGTAAAGGTGGGGTGATATTCGTTACTATATGTGATACCATTCGTTTACTAGACTCTGAGCAAACTTTGTTACATAAAATATAACTGTCCTAAATGCACTTAAAAATAATTTCTGTTTAACCTTCACGGCGTTTCCTAGTGAAAAACAGTTTATAGGTACCGGAAATGAAATCCCAAAGTAAGCCTGATAAATGTGTTACTAACTGTTTATGAAGAAACGACGCTTCTCATTTGATGTTTCCAGATTTTCAGTGGGTCAAAAAACTTGTGGTTATGGTTTCTAGTCAATAGTACAGAAATATTCCGATGGTGCACTACACATTGAAATTATTAAGAGCAACTATCAAAATAGTTGGAACAAAAGTAATATGGAAGTAAGGTCAATTTAGGTGAATAATAAATTTATTAACTTATTTAAAAGTGTAGCTTTTTATGGCTAGTACTCAGGGCATGTACAAATTTTTGTACCTCATCAGGTGGTAGTGTTACGGAAAAAAACAGAACTTTTTCAAAACTTCAGAATTTTGAAACATTTTAAGCGTGATTGCAGTAGGGAGTTGTTTTAAGAAAAACGGGAATAAACTTAAAAACAGAGGACTATCCTTTCGGAAAATATTTTGCCTCAATACCAATACGAGGAATTTTATGCAATTCGCTACGTGCTAACAAACAGGGTACTAATTATTGCATTCATAGAATTTTTTATGCGGAGAATAACTAAAAACCTTACAAAATTCGGAACCTTGATAAAAAGACTACTCGCTAAATAGAAATATCGCTGAAATTAAAAGAACGAGTAAATGTTCTCAGAATTTGAAAAAGGATTTTTAAACCTAAGGCATGACCTAATCCAAACATCCAATATTAAAACTTAGTTTTAAACTTGATAAACTGCATGGTTTTTGTTTTCAAAAAGGTTTAGTGTTTCATAATTGGATGTGTGTACTAGTCCTTTTTTGTATAACCAGAGAGGGGTCTTTCTCAGTTTTAACGCAAGTTGTTCACGGAAAACCTTTTATGTCACCTGCGCTAGCCAGGTGATGAAAATCAGCCGTGTACATGACGTCATACAACAGTGAGGATGCACTGTTGACGGTAACCATAGTAGGCAGTTTCAACCAAGGCTAGGTGTGAGCAACGGGGTCCGCTGAACATCCTGAAATTGGATTTGTGCTCTTGTTAGACCACTCACTCAAAAAAAACTCGCACTCGATGTTCTGCTAGCGTGCCTTTTAGATATGTTCTCTATACAAATTACCGTCTGTGTTCGGCTAGGCTCCGGTTTAGTGCCCATCTAGCTGCGTGTATGCAATGCATCCTGTGTTCAGTTGGTAACAAAAATAAAAAATGGGGATAGAAAACTCAACCCTGAATAGACTCGTGAGCGCTTCTCAAAATGTGGCTTTAGTACAAAATGGTTTGCGGGTGGGCTCGTGCTCTTGCCGGCCATCCATCCCGACTTGGTTTTTCGCGCATAGACAATATGTCTTCTCAAGGTTAGAACCCGTGTAAACATAGGTAAAAAGGGGGTGTCACCCTGAACCTGCAATTTTTATTTATGTCACATCACATTTGTGTGCATTTTCAGTGTTACGTGCCTTTGCGCTACCGTGTAAAATTTTCTAGCTCAAAAAGAAAAATCTCAACTCAAGAAAGTTGCGAGATTTTGACATATTCCTAGATTAGAAATCCAACGGTCCTGCTTCTCGAGCTCCTGTGTGCCCTAGCATGACTCACAGGGAGAATTTATGTATTTATGAGAATTGTATGTTGTCGCTTCATCAATACATAAAGACACATGAGGGGAATTAATGTTCGTGTGCCTGTATTGCTAAATTATAAAAAAATTGACACTGGAGGTGTGATGTCCCTGTGTGCCGTTTACATATATATGGTGACACACAGGGGTGTAATGTCCCCCTGTGTGTCACGGCATGAATTTTAAACTGCGGCCGCAGGGATTTATGTCCCTACGAGCTCTCGGTTGTTCGCGCTTGCGTTACAGATGAAATAGCATTGCTAATAAACAAAAAACTTGTTTAGACTACTTAATGCTTTTCGTTTTTGTTGGCATGCATCTGTAGTTGATCCTATTAACACAGCAGCAGATTGTTTTACAAGTAAATACGTAAAATTGGAACACAAAATGCTTGTAAACAAAATAATCGTCGGAATACACAACAGTAATTAAATATGTTTCCCGGGTTTCAATAAAGATTTGTTATTTCTTTTTAAAGTAACCTTTTTCAGAACAAAACAAGTTATAGAGGTAATGAAAACCATTCAATAAATGCAAGCGAAATCATATGAATTATAAAAAACTCGTTGATAGTATAACGTACAGTTGTTGCTTGCTTACAATTAAGCAACTGCAATGCAGCTGGATTTTCTATGTACGACTAAATATAGTTTCTGCGCTTCTTCTTGACACTGCATTGGCGTTAACGCATTTAAGCCTTGAAATAAATCTTATTCCGAAAACCAGTAAACAACCATAGGTAGCAGCGAGTAATTGACTCCGAAACGTTGGGATACTGGTGGGGCCTCAAATCTTTGGGAAATTTCGGCTTTGTTTCTAGCACCCTGAGGGTTATTGAAAATAAAAACAAAATTCTGCATGCGGTCAACCTAGTGATATATTACCCATCCTAGGATAAGCTAAATACTTACATCAGAAATTTTATGCATAGTCAAACCACATGGAGTTTTAATATTGTTTCGTTACAATACAGAATAGATATGAGAATCTAGCTTTTTGTTTGACTGCAAACAGCTGAAACAAGCTTTTTTGTCAAAATTGGATTAACGATCCGAGTCTATATGTAATTCAAGACGAACCGAGCCTAAAATAAAGGTTAGTTCTCACCTTAGGTATCTAGTAAATAGTACTCATATGAGCTGCCCAAAATTATATATTAGAAGAAAATGATTACATTTTATATACACTTAGTACAAAGTGCATTAATATAAACCTATACATTGACTAGAAATATAACACGGATATTTTAATACACGACTTAAACTATATAAATCGCATATTGCCTAAAATTTAGAATTATGTGTATTTTGTTTCAAGAATAAATTGGTGTATCCAGTGATATAAAATTTTTCTTTAGTCATGAAATACTAAATACTATAAGTATGCATTATTTTATCATGTAAATAGCTAAATTTATGTCATATAAGGCTAGGTGCTAATAATTTGTGTAATAAGTAATTTGTTTTCAGACAATTTGTTGAAAATATTATTTTTATTGGGTGCTCTGTGGTTGACTTAGTCTGTTTTTGTACGAAAATAAATTTTAATATGAGAATAGACTACCAACTCGTATTGCTTTTACAAACTACATAAACTTGAGTTTAAGCGCTTAAGCTATAGTGTTTACTTTAAAATAACAAAAACAAAATAAAAAAATTTAAAACAAATCATGTAAATAGCTAAATTTATGTCATATAAGGCTAGGCGCTAATAATTTGTGTAATTAGTATTGTGATTTCTTATTATTTGTTGAAAATTTTATTTTTATTGGGTGCTCTGTGGTTGACTTAGTCTGTTTTTGTACGAAAATAAATTTTAATATGAGAATAGACTACCAACTGTATTGCTTTTACAAACTACATAAACTTGAGTTTAAGCGCTTAAGCTATATGTTTACTTTAAAATAACATAAAACAAATTTTGGCGTGGTAAAAATAACAATACATAGCTTAGGTTAGTGCAAACATTTAAATTATTTTTTATTTGTGTAATTTATTATTATAATATATATTTATATTTTATGTTATATTCATTTTTGTTAGCAAAAAAAGAATGGAAGAATAACATAATACGCATATAATGACGTCAGAAAATTAAAAAAACACTTTTTGACTACATTCATGAACGAACAAGCAAAAGAATCATTTGTTTTTCTAATAAAAATTCAATGAAATATGTAAAACTATTACACGTCCAAGATATAATGATAAAGATCGGTAAATGCTTTAGTTAGGGGAAACAAAAATCTTCGTAAGAATACTTTGTTTCCAGGTACCTTTGTATGTGTAATAATGTGTACGTGTTTATATTTTTCTGTGTAAGTTATAAGTATATGTTGTAGAATGACTGGAGAGTGGATTATACAATGTCTCTTCTAATATTTTATGAATCGACCACAGTTGTACTACCTGAGGAACACATCTCCATGCGATGTTTAAACATAATGCTAGTAGCGTTGTAATGAAGGATGCTTATTGCCGAAAATAGTGACATTTACGGTGTGTGATCATTATGCACATACAATTATTGTTGAAATGGGTTGATTTTTATCCGGTCATTGGTGAATTGGCCAGTATCTACGCCAAATTGTAATCAGGCAGTGCTTTGTTCATTTATTGCGTGCGACATCGCCTTAGCATTCTTCATTTTATCAGCAGGTGCAATTTTTGATAAGGGACGAATTGGCATGAATTGGGGCTCATCTGTCGCAGCATGGCGGTGGTGGTTAATAGTGCGGTGGTTAATTGGTTTCAACTCGATAGCCTATGGACAATGGTTCAAGAAATATTTCATTAATAGTTGCTGTTATAAAAAATGTTGGATAATAAATGATTGGTTTTATGCACTGATTCTTTGATTGTATTTTTAATGAATGGTTTGATTTGGTTGATTGACGATTGATTGCTGTATTAAATATGGTTAATGTTTCTTTCTATGCAGATTATAGCGCAAAAGCTAGGAAAATTTCGGGGACAAATTTTTGTGTGGTAGGGGATAATGTCGAGATGTTGCGTTGAGAACAATTTCACTTCACATGAGCAAATTTCTTTTTATAAAATATTACCGTGGGAACTTATAGTTTGTTGTGTCACCTTTGGCGTAGTTTATTTTTGTATTACGTTGTCAATTTGAAGCGTACGTTTGTGTTGTTTACGTAAGAAAACATTCAAGCAACCTATGCTGTGCTGTATTGATGCCGGGTGTATTATTAGTAAGTATAATCGCGTATGTATTACGTGTATCAAAACATAAAATTCGGTTATTTTGAAATTTAATTTTTCCAAGCATATTAAAGTAAAAATATATAAACATATAAATACATACAAAACTGGGCAGGGGGGACGGTTTCGGCATAGGCGATTCGCCATATGCCATAGGACGCACTCTAGATTGCCCATACCAAATTTGGCTTCAATTGAGCAACCCGTGAAGAAGTTACGGACTTCATCCCCTCGGTAATTTCCGGCGATAAGAAATTTATTATTTCTTGAAATTTATAATATTAATATACTGTATAATAATATATTATTTACAATTTGTGTGACAGGGCTGTAGTTTGATAGCTATCGAGTTTGAGTGTAGCTCTTGTGTGCCTTAAGTATTAGGGCTACAATAGCACAAATGTATATATATGTATTTGTACTGAATTTCCTGTAAAATCTTAAAAATTTGTTATGAGTTAGGGATTCTGGGAATTTCATTCAAAGGGGTTCTCTAACGCAGAAATTAAAATTTATGTTAGAGAGCGAATTTTACAGTTCTAAGAATTCATGACCCGGTTGGAAGCAATATATTATAATTAACAGGTTAGAGAGATTTCAGAACTAGGTTTCTTTTGAGTTAAAATAAATCGGGTTTAGAAAGTTTATTTAAGTGATTGCATAGTTAGACAAGGGCCTCAATCGGCCTCAGAAGTTGCGCAACCAAGGTGAGTACGGTTCAGCCGTTTGCATGTCTAATTTACTTAGTGTTTAGCTGTTGCATTGTTATAATTGGTAGAACATTAAGGCCTTAAGAGCAAAGTTAGTAATACAGCTTTTGAAATCGCATTGAACGTTTTGTGTGAAAGTTGACGTAGTTGTGTGTAATCTAAAGACCATTAGGACCACGTAGGATGCAAAACCTATCTCCCCTCCCATATTCAAACATTCTAATTTGAAGAAATTTGTTCTCACAATAACTTCACTAGTATTAAGCCCGCATAGATCATCGCATACAGTCCGCTATCGAAAGTAAGTGCATGCAGCAATGCAGAAGGCACCTGAAAGCTATAATTTGCATTTTGCAATTAAGATTTCCAAAATCTCTGCCTACTAAAATAAAATACGAACCAAGTCGCGGTGAGAAAAATTAGTTTTTTCATTGGAATTTGATTACATGTTTTGAGGCGAAACTGTCGCTACAGACCGCATTTATTTCTGGAGACTGTAAACGAAATATATAATTTACTACATTTCAAGTATATATATATTTAATTATTTTTTATGTTTGTAATATATAAATGTCATGTTATACAATTTAATATTTATTATATATATATATATACATTTGTGTATATATAATGATTATGACACACTATTTTATAGCTAGAAATTTTATTACCGTTACCTTTACTGCAGAACAACTACTTGTGTATTTCTATAATCTTCTAGTTAACCTGAAAATGCAGCGAAATCTGAAAGTTTTCGGTTCAATTGGGATAATTTTTCAGAATTTTTGTAATTTGAAAAAAGTGTAGTAGTAGAACCAAAAATCTATTGCATTAATCGATTTTAAGTTGATACCTACTAGGGCCGAAAGAAAGTCAAGCCAGGTATTTAAACTAAAGCTCGGTATGTTTGAAAATGACACTGGAAACTAACTTATGCGTGTGCTCGCTGATACACATAAAGAGCCATATTCATGCGCAACTACAATTTAAAATGACACCGTCAACCATTAAATTCTGTTTTTTATAAAAAATTGAATTATCGAAAACTCTGATATTCATCTGAACATCATGTAAATATACAATTTAGTTTAAATTTTAAGAAAAATGAAGGTTTTAGCCAACTGGGTATATCTTTTATAACGGAGCTACAAAACGATAATAGTTAAATTCCTGTTGATTTTGACTGTATAAGTCTGTTGCTGCAACAAGGAAATTCACCTATGATCATAAAACAGTAAAAAATTTCGGAAAATCAGTATTTGCAGATCTAAGATATAGATGATGACTGCAAAATTGTTGATGAAATTCTGCCGCAAACTCTAAGATACAAAATATTTGCCTATTAACGATTAGTCCTAAACACATTAAGTAGCCGACTAATGACAGTTTAACATTTAAGCTAGAAAATTTCTATTTTGTTATCGAACGAAAATACTTCCATTTGATATTTTTAACGCTACATACTACATGTGGTGTTTGCGAACTGCACTTACTGTTTAATATCACGAAATATGTTAGTGTATAGCACTTAACGGGAAAATGCGGAATCGAAGTTGCCATGTTGTGAGTTGTGAAAAATAATCGTGATAAACAACAAAAGTCTGCATTGTGTTCGGGACCATAATCTATATCGTTTTGTGATCACTCGATTTGAGATTGCGAACCAAATTTTCGAACTTGGAATTGGCTATTGCAATCACAGCTTTATTCTCGAGCATTGTTTTATACATTGTGTCAAACCAAACGATAGACAGCTCAGCTTAAATTTACTTGTGAAAAATTTATATCTCATGGGTCTATTCATTATCAATTTCTTCATTAACCCTATTGAGTTTAGACCAAAACATAGGGTTGCCCCATCCCTGGACCTAAATGATATAGATATATTTATTGAAATGCGGTAGCCTGCATATGCGAACCATAAATTAAGTCAAATGTAAAAAATAAATTATCAACATACGGCAATGAGTTTAGGGTTTATGTTTGTTAACATTTTTTTTAAAATCACAGGTTATATAATATATTAATTAAAAAAGTCACTCGCTTTCTGCCGCTTACCTTCGCAAGACCTAAACCAATTTGGACTAAAATTATAAAAACCCTTAGTTGTTGCTTATTCAAGAATCAAGAATTGGCATTAACCTTATTTCAAACTATTAGCAGCATTTGGTATCAAATTACAAAATGTTTGTCAAAGTTTCAAGGAGTCTAAGTCTAATTTTCAATCATCTGAACGTATTTATATAGCATAGACCGCTCGGTATTTCGAGCCGGTCGTCTAGCGCGTAAAACATGTGCGTTACCTTAATCCTTTCATGTCTTAATATTAATTTGTGTTTCGTGAAATGTTTGACAAACCCAAACCCGTGCAAAGGATCGAATTTTAGATGTGCGAGTGGAAGTTGCATCCGCAAACCACTGAGCTATCTGGGAGCTGTTGTCCGTTTCGTTAAAGCGAATAACAGCACACGTGCAAACGTACAGCACAGGAGAAACTCAGCCAACACAACGGCTCACAATGTGCGTCAGATCCGTCCGGATCAAGTGGGAATGAAACAATTAACATCGCATGCCCCGAACAAATCGGTATATACCCTATGTACAAAGGAATAAAGGTATACTGAAATAATCTGTTTTGCGGAATCTCGCAATAAGATTGTTTTGAGATCTAGCTTTTTCAAGATACTCATACGAACAGTATAACATCTAACTAACATCTCGATCGCTAAATGCTGTTCACTTTTTATAGAGTACACAACTTTCTCTACATAAAAATACAAACTAAGCTAATAAATGCTCAAAAACGACTAAATTTGCCAAAAACAATCATTACTTTTAATTAATTCCCAGCGGTTATGAAAAAATCTCTTGATACCACAGAATTTCAATTTATTGTGATCTACAAAAACACTTCAATGTTATTGCTACTATTTCTATTTCTCCAATTCTATTTCTCATACATTCATCCGTTTCATAAACTAATATCGTAATTTATAATCTATCATTTTTAGGTTAAAATTTATAAAAAAATAATTGCCAACCACTGTTTGGTACTTTAGTGCATTAATAATTGGGGAGAAATCAAAATGTTATACCAATTTTTACACTAGCATAATTAGGTATGGATGTATCAAACAAAATACGCTTTTAAGAAACGTAACTCAGTATAATGAAGTCACTGCATATATTGTTACGTGCAAAAATTACTGCAAAAATTACCAAGTGTTGTGTTTTTACAACTTTTTGCTATGTCAAACCTGAAACTTACAACTTTGACGGTGCAAAAGAATTTCTACTTCGTTTTCTCTGCACTATAATCTAGTGGCAACAAAACGTAATGACAAAATGTTATAAAGCTACACATAAAGATTCTGTTTCTTGTTTGTTTTTTTCTTCTTTGTTTCTCCTTTTCAGTATTATCATTAAAAAGTCCAACAAGTTATACGATAGTTGATAGTTCGTCCACTTAGGCGCTTAGGATTTACAAAACGATGATGAACTTAAATCGTTCTAATATTTGTTAATATTTGTAAATGTTGTTAAAGTTAATAGTTAAGGGAGAAGAGTTGTGATAGATTTAATTTTAAATTATGCACATCTTCTGTGACAAATATCACTTTGCAGGTGTAAAGTGGGATTCGGCTTGAAAAATTTAAAAACTTTTTACATATAAATCGATGCAATGACATTTAATTTGGAGCGTAAGCTGATTATGATTATAGGAATTATATAGGTAATAGAAGAATGTTGTCATAGTTCTATAGTCAGTTTTTGTCTTTGTATTATTCTGTTTGTTGTTCTGTTGTTCTTTTTTACACTTGAGACGAAACTCAACGTCTCTAAAACTTTTCAACAAAAAATTTAAGTGATTAAATAATTCCACAATATGTTTGAGGGGTCCTAGTTAGAAACAGTCTGGTTGAAAGAGTAGAAATCTGCACACGGCGGGACCATTCGTCAAAATAAGCGCCGTGCAACAATTTGTTCCAAGGGGCACCATATGTTTCTCAGAGGGGTCCTATATCTTTCCCTCTGGATATCGGACATATCTGTCCTAACCTCAATTGCAACCTCACACCTGTATAGAGGCGTGTAAATAAGTTCAAGGTTAGCCTGATCAAAAACTACTTTCACAGTTCTACATGCAGTGTACCAAAACAGACAGTAGAAAAGTGTTTTTAAGTGAGAAAAAGTCAATTTACGCCCAGCCAAGCAGAATTTTATCGGTCTTAGAGGACATTATTTAAGCTATACGAACACAGGGAAAACACTGTGCGACTACAATTACTTACGATTAGGATAAGGTAGCACTTTCCAAGTGTAAAGTTTGAAAATTGATGCGGAATTTTAGAAAGTCAACAGTGATATGCATGACTGCATCTCGATTGGTAATAATGCCGTCATATTTGCCAAATTTTTAAATTATTTAACTAATAAACTGCTTAGGGTAAACTTCCTTATTTTGTTAAAAATATAAAATAAGTTTATATTTTTAGTGTTATCTTAATATAGAGCGGGTTGGGATGGTCGATTCAACTAAATAAAAGTATTTTTTAATTAATATCTTTTAACATTATTATTCAATGCAAACGCGTACCAGAAGTGAAAGACTACAAACTATTGCCACATGTATGAGGGTTGACTAAAAATGAGAAAAAATGTATATAAAATAAAAGAGGTCCACACTAACTATGAGTGATATATCATAGATGCCTGTAGAGAGTCCATCGGTTATTCTCTAAGCTGCAGAACCTCTTCGAAATTTACTCTGAGAGTCAGCACCAATTATAATCGTCTTCCAGCACGCTGCAAGCGCTAACGGAAAATTTTCACAATTATGAGCAAATTACAAAAATTTTAAAGGAAAACTAGGAAAAATAGGCAAATATATGAACACTAATTGGAGAATTTGGGGAAATGGTTTGTGCTACCTGCTGCTCAAAACCCGATCTCACTCCCCTCCTAGTAACACCAACTTTCCGTCTCCCCAAACCACACATTTTTAAATGCTGTATTTTGACGTGTTACGGATTGCCATGGTTGTTTATTGCAAGTAAGCAGATAAATGTAAAATTGTTTATAACAATTTGTCTATATTTCATTGAAATGTTCAACGAGATCACATGTGACAATGACACACAGACTAAAAAAATACGAAAACAGACTAAGAAGTGAGCTAATACGAAAACTAATCTACGTAACTAGTGATACTAGTTATCCTGTTAATGTAAATTGATATTGTATTTTTACAATGAACACGATTTTATCAAGAGGCTCTGTACCGAAACTAAGTTTTGCGGATACTTATCGTATTTTTTGACGCGTAACCCATTTACAAACCCAGCCTCTGTTTCAAACACTAAATTCAAGACTGTACAAAACATCAAACGAGCTGAAACACCCAAACCAAAATAAGAATTATCACAGACATCAAAACCCCCACAATGATTTTCAACAGCATTGGACCAGCAAAACCTTAATTTAGGTTGATAATATCATAAAGGCTATAAAACCCCCATGATAACCATAAGTGGAATTCAGAATGGGAGGGGGACGTTTTGTTCTCACTGATATCAGTACAGTCAAATTTCCAATACATATCTAGTTTTATAGTTTGTACCATACAGGGTCTAATATAATCTCTTATCTTCAATAAACCATGCGGCATTCATTATAAAAAGTTGAATAAAATTGACCTTATCATCAAAATTCAAAACCCCCGGATGATTTTTGAAGAAATGATATTTTGCACACTGGGCTTTGTGTTTTAGATTTTTTCATTGAGATGAGTTAAATGAAAATAACAAATAAGTTACTTGAGTTAGGTTTTTATTAAATTTAATTATGTACATAACAAATATGAAACTATTTTTTTAAATAAGATTTTAATGTCATATAATTTAGTTAGTTTCATCACTACTGAAGCATCAGTTAGTAACCTGTCAGCTAAAAGAAACTACCCGGCGGAGTTGGGATTTTTTTCTGTTCAGCATCAGGGAAGTGGTCAAACTAATCTAGAGTTCCACAGTCCTGAAATGCAAAACGACACACTGCGATATGCTCGTACTAAACCTAAGGCTTAACCCCTTAGCTTAAAAATAGGTCAGCACATGGCCATAAGCCCTAAGCCTAAGGCGATTCCGGGGAGAATGCGGCCCTTGTGGAACTTCGTGCGCAGGAGCTGTCCTTTTTTGAACGGAAGTAGCAATTAAGGTTTGTTTGGCTTGTGACAATTTTTTTCCTTCCCAAACGTTTTTGAATGCCCATGCTAAACAAGAATCTGTTAAAAATGCAATCACTTTAACCTTATATTTACTTTATCCTACCTTACTAATACCTTAATATGAATCTAATCTGTTAATACTTATTAAGTTGGTAGTCTCTAGGTTGTTCTTGACAGGTAAATGGCAAAAATCTATCTCTGTTCATTTGAAAAAATATTAGGTTACAAAAACTGTCTGCCCGAGTAATTAAAATGTTTCGTTTTATGCGGCGCTCACTTTATAATGTCCCCAATTTTTGTCAGAGGCATACATTCTTGACAGCAGGGTATCCAGCACACCTCCATGTTTGATATATAAAAAAATCAAAGATATTTTAGCAAAATGGTGTCTTTACGGTTTGTGTCGAGAACATTGCTCCTTCTTTGTAGTTGTAATATTGTCAAATATGCATATGTTCTAGATAACAAATACTGAACATTTACATAAACCGAACAGGGACAATGAAAAATACATTACATCTAGTACAGGCAGTGTCCGCTACTAATGATTTCGCAAAGATAACTATCAAACAAAAATTACAGCTGTCATAACGTGTTGGTTTCTGTGGCACAGACATTGCTTTGCGGTATGGGGTACTAAGCTGATGACTATATGAGTAACGTCGCGATAAAAAAGTTCCAAACAGGCCGGGACATCAAAACGTGAATGCCGCGAAATTAAAAAAACAAACATTAAATTTTGTCATGAAAACATCATATAGATTGGAAGACGTGACATATTTGGTTCCATATATATGTGAAAAACAGAACTGAGATTTTCTGTATAACCTATACGATAAATTCATAATTAAATAAATTATTTTTTAATTTTGGATTTGTGAATATATATCAACAAAAAGAACGAAAATTTCTAGATAAATATATATTTATAAATTCAAATTTTAAATAAATTATTTGAGTTTCAAAAACCAAAAGCGTACAAACATTAATGGTTTCTAAGTTTCATAAAACAAGCCTATGCGCACGAGCATAAATTTGTGTTAATTATTTTGATCAGCAAAAAATCTAAAGTTATACACATAGTTGCGCCACTATGAAAGTTCATAATTTATTTATGTAAAAAATTGCTGAATGAAACTTATCGTGATGTAACGTCTGAAATCGTCACAATAGTAAATATTGATCGATTTATGTTCCAAAAACTTCCTCATAGGTACTATCTTCAGGTTTGTTGTTTGGAAAAGCCTATTTTTCCTGTGATTTTACTTTTAAAGGCACATGTCACTTTTAGGTGCCGGCCGTGATAGCGTTAGAAAAAGGAACAATTAGAGCAGGGGATGGGGGCGGCGGTAGGCCCCCCGCAGGAGCAGGCCTAACAGAGGCAGATGGAGGCAGCGAGAACCCAAGCGCGCCTCCGCCCCTAGGCATGGCTCAGTCTACGAAGAGGCGCACGCAAGAACACTTCGATGGGCGATGGCATACAGGAAAGCGAAATCTCTAGATCGAAATAAATCGAGCTGCATAGAATGAATCGATGACCTGTATATAAACCCACCGGGAACACACGGCCACCGGGGATCGTAACCCTTGTATGGTTCTAAGCTGCTGCGAGAGATATTGTTATCGCCTGCTAGAGAAGAACACTGATATCACAAGATCCCGGGAGAGATATAGGGAATATCCTCCATGGGAATGCATTTGTATACAGAGATATGGAAGGGGCCATGCGATGTTTTTTCTAGATGTTGTAGTGTGGGCGAAGACGAGCGAGCTGACAGTTTATATATAAACCATAGGAGCAACCTAGGATAACAGAGAGTTTCTGACGAGAACAAATATGATCCTGGACTAACAAGACCCCTAACACAGAAGACACATCGGACATTTTTAGCAATGTGTATGTAATGCACAAGATGGCGTAATGGAAATGTAATCCGGTTATATTTCCCGGACTATTAGGAATACGGAAGAATATATATGAAATCACAGATGGAATGCCACTGCAGGCCCTAACTCTGGAGCCCAGCGGGGGGCGACTGCAGAAGCCGATAATCTCGGAGACCGCACAGCGTATATGACCCCCAGGCGACGCCATTCTCTCACATGTTTTAGATATACACTATTTTATGCACAAACACAACAACAACATACTATTGTGTCTGAACAATGCACTTTTGACTATGTATAGTCACACAGACAATAACTGTATACTAGCCACACACACATAATGCTCTAGCTTATTAAACACAGACAATAATAGTGACAGACAATAATGCACTAGTCACACAGACAATAATGCACTAGTCTAAAAGACAATGCACTAAGTGATACACAATGCACACCTCACACAGAGAATAACATAACGACAACACCACCGGGGCACCAGTCTGGCACAGCAACATCCCACCGATAACCGAACGAGACCATTGCAACGACGGCGAAATCAGAAATAAGACAGGAGGATATCGAGATGGGTAGAAAATGTATGTTGTAGCGACAGAAATTCCTTGATTCCGACGGTTCAGGTGTTGTCAACTAGTATGATTATTCTCTAAGTGTAAAGAGGTTAAGTGCAATTATTGTCTATAAAATTTAAAGAGCTTAAGTGCAATTATTGTCTAAGTGTAAGGAGCTTAAGTGCAATTATTGTCTAAGTGTAAAGAGCTTAAGTGCAATTATTGTCTAAGTGCAAAGAGCTTAAGTGCAATTATTGTCTAAGTGTAAAGTAAAGAGCTTAAGAGCAATTATTGTGTAAGTGTGAAGAGCTTAAGTACAGTTATTGTCTAAGTGTAAAGAGCTTAAGTGCATTTAGTTCAAAAGGTGCATTAAGTTCAGAAAATACGGACAGTAGTATATTAATATGTTGTGTTTGTGCAAAAAAAATTAAAAAATATTGTGTAAAATATCTAAAATAACATGTAAAGCCTTAGCAAGTGATGAAATTGTAAGCAGTCGCCATGGGAATAAAACGTAATAATACACATTTTGTGCATTCTCCATGAGATTATACGGCTTCTGCAATAAACGCCTGGCTTGAAAGGCTTCAAAATTAAAAGATGTAAATTTTAAAATGGACCTGGAAACAGGTAGGCAATTTAGTCTGTAGAATTTCGATCCTAGTATTTTTAACTTACCGTATTATAATTCACTAATAATATTATGTAAACCGGGATAGTATATAAATTTAAAACACGGATTACATTTACACATTACGCACAATCTTGTGCAAAAATTTAAACATACACATTTGCAAATAAAGCTGTACCGAAATGTGTCTTCTGTAGATTTATGGGGGTTTCTTGTATAAAAGTCCAGGAATTCAAATATTTTGTTTCTCAGTCAAAAAGAAACTCTACTGTTATCCTAGGTTTGTACTATTGAGTATACTGCTATAAAAAATTTGTTACAAAAGCTCGCTCAGTTCTAGTTTTACAGCCCAATAACACTAACAACATTCTAAAAAGATAAAGTCGATGACATGGCCCGTTTAATCGTCGAAAATATCTACTCTGTATACAAAATAATTCCAATTTCCCATGGATACTAGATTGGAATATTTCCTAATATCTCGTTCACACAGGGAATCTTTTCTGAAAATCCTTCGTGTTTCAAAATTCTTCTAGAATCATGGACGATAGACAAAAATATATCTTCTAGGAACGGCGACTTTTTATAGGGAACCAATTAAATAATTTCAAGGACTTATCGAATCCACCGCATCCACAGTAGTGTTTCACACGGTTGGATTTGAGTACTGTGCGGAGTCATACGATTTAATTCAATTCTATTGCAGTAACTTAACATCTAATTTTAATATTTAATTCGATCTAAGAGATTTCGCAACCCAAATGTTATTGCAACAAAATTTCGACACACACAATTCGTAAATAAGTGTTGAGTACTTTGAAACTGTTGCGGCTTTTAACTCTAAATTCTTTGAACTTTAAAAATGTACTTTGAAAGGCCAATGTAACCTTTAGGGGCGGAAGTGAAACGCATGCTATGCGGGTTCTCGATATACTAAGCCTAAACCTTAGTCTTAGCCTAAGCTAAGGTCCCTATATGAGCCATGTACTAAACCTAAGCATAAGTCGGGGGCCTACCGCCGCCCCGAACCCCCCGCTCTAAGCTGTTCCTTTTTCTAACGCTATAACGGCCGGCACCTAAAGGTGACATGTGCCTTTAAAAAGTTGAATCACAGGAAAAATAGGCTTTTCCAAACAACAAACCTGAAGATAGTACCTATGAGGAAGTTTTTGGAATGTAATCGATCAATAATTTACTATTGTGACAATTTCAGACGTTACAAGTCACGATAAGTTTCATTCAGCAAATTTTTACATAAATAAATTATGAACTTTCATAGTGGCGCAACTATGTGTATAACTTTAGACTTTTTGCTGATCGAAAATAATTTAACACAATTTTATGTCATGCGCATAGGCTTGTTTTATGAAACTTGGAAACCATTAATGTTTGTACGCTTTTGGTTTTTGAAACTCAAATAATTTATTTAAAATTTGAATTTATAAATATATATTATATAGAAATTTTGGTTCTTGTTAATATATATTCACAAATCCAAAATTTAAATAATTTATTTAAATTATGAATTTATCAGTATAGGTTATACAGAAATCTCAGTTCCGTGTTGATATATATATGGAACCAAAAATATGTCACGTATTCCAATCTATATGATGTTCATGACAAAATTTAATGTAATTGTTATTTTAATGCGGCATTCACGTTTTAATGTCCCCACTGTTTGGAACTTTTATCGCGACGTTACTATATAGTCATCAGCTTAGTACCCATACCGCAAAGCAATGTCTGTGGGTATACAAAACCAACACGTCTATGACAGCTGTAATTTTTGTTTATGGTATCTTTGCGAATCATTAGTAGCGGACACTGCCTGTAGCTGATGTAATGTATTTTTCATTGTCCTGTTCGGTTTATGTAAATGTTCATATTTGTATCTAGAACATATGCATGTTGACAATATTACAACTACAAAGAAGGAGCAATGTTCTCGACACAAACCGTAAAAACAACGCATTTTGCTAAATATCTTTGATTTTTTTATATATCAAAAATGGAGGTGTGCAGGATACCCTGCTGTCGAGTGTATATCTGACAAAAATTGGGGACATTATAAAGTGAGCGCCGCATAAAACGAAACATTTTGATTACTAGGGCAGACAGTTTTTGTAACCAATATTTTTTCAAATGAACAATGAATTTTTGGTTCCTGTAAACGACGTAGACTACCAACTTGATAAGTATTAACAGATTAGATTCAATATAAGGTATTAGTAAGGTAGGATAAAGTAATATAAGGTTAAAGTGATTGCATTTCTAACAGATTCTTGTTAGCGTGGGCATTCAAAAACGTTTGGGAAGGAATTGTCACAAGCCAAACAAACCTTGAGTGCACTTCCGTTAGAAAAAGGAACAGCTTTGTGCACGAAGTTCGGGGGCCGCATTCTCCCCGGAATCGCCTTAGGCTTAGGGCCACGGCCATGTGCTGACCTATTTTTAAGCTAAGGGTAACCTTAGGTTTAGTAAGCATATCGCAGTGTGTGGTTTGCATTTCAACTGTGGAACTCTAGATTAGTTTGACCACTTCCCTGATGCTGAACAGAAAAAAAAATTGTAGGATACAGGCGGGTCATTCTTTCATGACAGGTTACTAAGCTAATATATTCATCATGATAAAACAGTTTTGAATTCTATAACAGGTTTAAATCTTATATTTTTTTGAGAAAAAAATCGCTTTAAAATATACATATTTGCTTCTGTCTTACGCACGTTGCTGAATTTTAATAAAACCTAGTCAGTCGGTTAGTTTGTTATTTAGTTAGTTTTAGTATCAATGAAAAAATCTAAAACATACGCAAAGCCCAGTGTGAGAAATATCATTTCTTACAAAAAATCACTGGGGGTTTTGAATTTTGATGATAAGGTCAATTTTATTCAACTTTTTATAATGAATGCCGCATGGTTTACTGAAGATAAGATTATATTGACTGCTATATGTACTGCGAACTATAGAACTAGATATGTATTGGATATCGGATATTGACTGTACTAATATCAGTGGGGGAAGGGTGTTCGTCCCTGTCGTCTAAAATTCCACTTATGGCTATCCATGGGGGTTTATAGCCTTTATGACAATATTATCGACCTAAATTAAGGTTTTGCTGGTCCAATGCTGTTGAAAATTGGTTGTATCTGGGGCTTTGAGTGTCTGTGATAATTCTTTATTTTAGTTTGGCTGTTCGCTCGTTTGATGTTTTGTACAGCTTGGCTTTAGTGTTTGAAACAGAGGCTGGGTTTGTAAATTTGTTACGCGTCAAAATAGGATAATTATCCGCAAAACTTAGTTCGGTACAGAGCCTCTTGATAAAATCGTGTTCATTGTAAATACAATATCAATTTACATTAACAGGATAACTAGTATCACTAGCTACGTAATTAGTTTTCGTATTAGCTCATTTCTTAGTCTGTTTTCGTATTTTTAGTCTGTGTGTCATTGTCACATGCTGATTCGTTGGACATTTAACTAAATGAAATATAGACAAATTGTTATAAACAATTTTACATTTATATCTTGCTTTCTTGCAATAAACAACCATGGCAATCCGTAACTTTACGTCAATACAATTTAAAATATCCAGTTTGCAGTTTATCGGCGGGGAGTGGGAAGTTGGTGTTCTGGGGAGGGGAGTGATGGGGTTTTGGGCACAGGGTAACAAAAACCATTCCCCAATTTCTCCAATTAGTGTTCATATATTTGCCTATTTTTCCTAGTTTTCCTTTAAAATTTTTGTAATTTTGCTCATAATTGCTAAAATTTTCCGTGCGCTTGCAGCGTGCTGGAAGACGATTATAATTGGTGCTGAGTCTCAGAGTAAATTTTAGTTTAGGAGGTTCTGCAGCTTAGGAGATAACCGATGGACTCTCTACAGGCATCTATGATATATCACTCATAGTTAGTGTGGACCTCTTTTATTTTATATACATTTTTTCTCATTTTTAGTCAACCCTCATACATGTGGCAATAGTTTGTAGTCTTTCACTTCTGGTACGCGTTTGCATTGAATAATAATGTTAAAAGATACTAATTAAAAATACTTTTATTTAGTTGAATCGACCATCCCAACCCGCTCTATATTAAGATAACACTAAAAAATATAAACTTATTTTATATTCTTAACAAAATAAGGAAGTTTACCCTAAGCAGTTTATTAGTTAAATAATTTAAAAATTTGGCAAATATGACGGCATTATTACCAATCCAGATGCAGTCATGCATATCACTGTTGACTTCTAAAATTCCGCATCTATTTTCAAACTTTACACTTGGAAAGTGCTACCTTATCCTAATCGTAAGTAATTGTAGTCGCACAGTGTGTTCCCTGTGTTCGTATAGCTTAAATAATGTCCTCTAAGACCGATAAAATTCTGCTTGGCTGGGCGTAAATTGACTTTTTCTCACTTAAAAACACTTTTCTACTGTCTGTTTTGGTACACTGCATGTAGAACTGTGAAAGTAGTTTTTGATCAGGCTAACCTTGAACTTATTTACACGCCTCTATACAGGTGTGAGGTTGCAATTGAGGTTAGGACAGAATATCCGATATCCAGAGGGAAAGATATAGGACCCTCTGAGAAACATATGCGTGCCCTTGGAACAAATTGTTGCACGGCGCTTATTTTGACGAATGGTTCCGCCGTGTGCAGATTTCTACTCTTTCAACCAGACTGTTCTAACTAGGACCCCTCAAACATATTGTGGAATTATTTAATCACTTAAATTTTTTGTTGAAAAGTTTTAAAGACGTTGAGTTTCGTCTCAAGTGTAAAAAAGAACAACAGAACAACAAACAGAATAATACAAAGACAAAAACTGACTATAGAACTATGACAACATTCTTCTATTACCTATATAATTCCTATAATCATAATCAGCTTACGCTCCAAATTAAATGTCATTGCATCGATTTATATGTAAAAAGTTTTTAAATTTTTCAAGCCGAATCCCACTTTACACCTGCAAAGTGATATTTGTCACAGAAGATGTGCATAATTTAAAATTAAATCTATCACAACTCTTCTCCCTTAACTATTAACTTTAACAGCATTTACAAATATTAACAAATATTAGAACGATTTAAATTCATCATCGTTTTGTAAATACTAAGCGCCTAAGTCGACGAACTATCAACTATCGTATAACTTGTTGGACTTTTTAATGATAATACGAAAAAGGAGAAACAAAGAAGAAAAACAAACAAGAAACAGAATCTTTATGTGTAGCTTTATAACATTTTGTCATTACGTTTTGTTGCCACTAGATTATAGTGCAGAAACCAGCAGAAATTCTTTTGCACCGTCGAAGTTGTAAATTTCAGGTTGGACATAGCAAAAAGTTGTAAAAACACAACTTGGTAATTTTTGCAGTAATTTTTGCACGTAACAATATATGCAGTGACTCCATTATAATGAGTTACGTTTCTTAAAAGCGTATTTTGTTTGATACATCCATACCTAATTATGCTAGTGTAAAAATTGGTATAACATTTGCGTAGATTTCTCGAATTTAATGCACTAAAGTCCCAAACAGTGGTTGGCAATTATTTTTTTATAAATTTTAACCTAAAAATGATAGATTATGAATTACGATATTAGTTTATGAAACGGATGAATGTATGAGAAATCGAATTGGAGAGATAGAAATGGTAGCAATAACATTGAAGTGTTTTTGTAGATCACAATAAATTGAAATTCTGTGGTATCAAGAGATTTTTTCATAACCGCTGGGAATTAATTAAAAGTAATGATTGTTTTTGGCAAATTTAGTCGTTTTTGAGCATTTATTAGCTTAGTTTGTATTTTTATGTAGAGAAAGTTGTGTACTCTATAAAAAGTGAACAGCATTTAGCGATCGAGATGTTAGTTAGATGTTATACTGTTCGTATGAGTATCTTGAAAAAGCTAGATCTCAAAACAATCTTATTGCGAGATTCCGCAAACAGATTATTTCAGTATACCTTTATTCCTTTGTACATAGGGTATATACCGATTTGTTCGGGGCATGCGATGTTAATTGTTTCATTCCCACTTGATCCGGACGGATCTGACGCACATTGTGAGCCGTTGTGTTGGCTGAGTTTCTCCTGTGCTGTACGTTTGCACGTGTGCTGTTATTCGCTTTAACGAAACGGACAACAGCTCCCAGATAGCTCAGTGGTTTGCGGATGCAACTTCCACTCGCACATCTAAAATTCGATCCTTTGCACGGGTTTGGGTTTGTCAAACATTTCACGAAACACAAATTAATATTAAGACATGAAAGGATTAAGGTAGCGCACATGTTTTACGCGCTAGACGACCGGCTCGAAATACCGAGCGGTCTATGCTATATAAATACGTTCAGATGATTGAAAATTAGACTTAGACTCCTTGAAACTTTGACAAACATTTTGTAATTTGATACCAAATGCTGCTAATAGTTTGAAATAAGGTTAATGCCAATTCTTGATTCTTGAATAAGCAACGACTAAGGATTTTTATAATTTTGTCCAAATTGGTTTAGGTACTGCGAAGGTAAGCGGCAGAAAGCGAGTGACTTTTTTAATTAATATATTATATAACCTGTGATTTTAAAAAAAATGTTAACAAACATAAACCCTAAACTCATTGCCGTATGTTGATAATTTATTTTTTACATTTGACTTAATTTATGGTTCGCATATGCAGGCTACCGCATTTCAATAAATATATCTATATCATTTAGGTCCAGGGATGGGGCAACCCTATGTTTTGGTCTAAACTCAATAGGGTTAATGAAGAAATTGATAATGAATAGACCCATGAGATATAAATTTTTCACAAGTAAATTTAAGCTGAGCTGTCTATCGTTTGGTTTGACACAATGTATAAAACAATGCTCGAGAATAAAGCTGTGATTGCAATAGCCAATTCCAAGTTCGAAAATTTGGTTCGCAATCTCAAATCGAGTGATCACAAAACGATATAGATTATGGTCCCGAACACAATGCAGACTTTTGTTGTTTATCACGATTATTTTTCACAACTCACAACATGGCAACTTCGATTCCGCATTTTCCCGTTAAGTGCTATACACTAACATATTTCGTGATATTAAACAGTAAGTGCAGTTCGCAAACACCACATGTAGTATGTAGCGTTAAAAATATCAAATGGAAGTATTTTCGTTCGATAACAAAATAGAAATTTTCTAGCTTAAATGTTAAACTGTCATTAGTCGGCTACTTAATGTGTTTAGGACTAATCGTTAATAGGCAAATATTTTGTATCTTAGAGTTTGCGGCAGAATTTCATCAACAATTTTGCAGTCATCATCTATATCTTAGATCTGCAAATACTGATTTTCCGAAATTTTTTACTGTTTTATGATCATAGGTGAAGTTTCCTTGTTGCAGCAACAGACTTATACAGTCAAAATCAACAGGAATTTAACTATTATCGTTTTGTAGCTCCGTTATAAAAGATATACCCAGTTGGCTAAAACCTTCATTTTTCTTAAAATTTAAACTAAATTGTATATTTACATGATGTTCAGATGAATATCAGAGTTTTCGATAATTCAATTTTTTATAAAAACAGAATTTAATGGTTGACGGTGTCATTTTAAATTGTAGTTGCGCATGAATATGGCTCTTTATGTGTATCAGCGAGCACACGCATAAGTTAGTTTCCAGTGTCATTTTCAAACATACCGAGCTTTAGTTTAAATACCTGGCTTGACTTTCTTTCGGCCCTAGTAGGTATCAACTTAAAATCGATTAATGCAATAGTATTTTTGGTTCTACTACGACACTTTTTTCAAATTACAAAAATTCTGAAAAATTATCCCAATTGAACCGAAAACTTTCAGATTTCGCTGCATTTTCAGGTTAACTAGAAGATTATAGAAATACACAAGTAGTTGTTCTGCAGTAAAGGTAACGGTAATAAAGGTTCTAGCTATAAAATAGTGTGTCATAATCATTATATATACACAAATGTATATATATATATATAATAAATATTAAATTGTATAACATGACATTATATATATTACAAACATAAAAAATAATTAAATATATATATACTTGAAATGTAGTAAATTATATATTTCGTTTACAGTCTCCAGAAATAAATGCGGTCCGTAGCGACAGTTTCGCCTCAAAACATGTAATCAAATTCCAATGAAAAAACTAATTTTTCTCACCGCGACTTGGTTCGTATTTTATTTTAGTAGGCAGAGATTTTGGAAAGCTTCATTGCAAAATGCAAATTATAGCTTTCAGGTGCCTTCTGCATTGCTGCATGCACTTACTTTCGATAGCGGACTGTATGCGATGATCTATGCGGGCTTAATACTAGTGAAGTTATTGTGAGAACAAATTTCTTCAAATTAGAATGTTTGAATAGGGGAGGGGAGACAGGATTTGCATCCTACGTGGTCCTAATGGTCTTTAGATTACACACAACTACGTCAACTTTCACACAAAACGTTCTATGCGATTTCAAAAGCTGTATTACTAACTTTGCTCTTAAGGCCTTAATGTTCTACCAATTATAACAATGCAACAGCTAAACACTAAGTAAATTAGACATGCAAACGGCTGAACCGTACTCACCTTGGTTGCGCAACTTCTGAGGCCGATTGAGGCCCTTGTCTAACTATGCAATCACTTAAATAAACTTTCTAAACCCGATTTATTTTAACTCAAAAGAAACCTAGTTCTGAAATCTCTCTAACCTGTTAATTATAATATATTGCTTCCAACCGGGTCATGAATTCTTAGAACTGTAAAATTCGCTCTCTAACATAAATTTTAATTTCTGCGTTAGAGAACCCCTTTGAATGAAATTCCCAGAATCCCTAACTCATAACAAATTTTTAAGATTTTACATAAAATTCAGCACAAATACATATACATTTGCGCTAATGTAGGCCTAATACTTAAGGCACACAAGGGCTATACTCAAATTCGATAGGTATCTAAACTATAGCCCTGGCACACTAATTGTAAATTATATATTATTTTACAGTCTTTTAATCTTATTAATTTCAAGAAATAATAAATTTCTTATCGCCGGAAATTACCGAGGGGATGAAGTCCGTAACTTCTTCACGGGTTGCTCAATTGAAGCCAAATTTGGTATGGGCAATCTAGAGTGCGTCCTATGGCATATGACGAATCGCCTATGCCGAAACCGTCCCCCCTGCCCAGTTTTGTATGTATTTATATGTTTATATATTTTTACTTTAATATGCTTGGAAAAATTAAATTTCAAAATAACCGAATTTTATGTTTTGATACACGTAATACATACGCGATTATACTTACTAATAATACACCCGGCATCAATACAGCACAGCATAGGTTGCTTGAATGTTTTCTTACGTAAACAACACAAACGTACGCTTCAAATTGACAACGTAATACAAAAATAAACTACGCCAAAGGTGACACAACAAACTATAAGTTCCCACGGTAATATTTTATAAAAACAAATTTGCTCATGTGAAGTGAAATTGTTCTCAACGCAACACCTCGTTACATTATCCCCTACGCCACACAAAAATTTGTCCCCAAATTTTCCTAGCTTTTGCGCTATAATCTGCATAGAAAGAAACATTAACCATATTTAATACAGCAATCAATCGTCAATCAACCAAATCAAACCATTCATTAAAAATACAATCAAAGAATCAGTGCATAAAACCAATCATTTATTATCCAACATTTTTTATAACAGCAACTATTAATGAAATAGTCTTTTTTAACCATTGTCCATAGGCTATCGAGTTGAAACCAATTAACCACCGCACTATTAACCACCACCGCCATGCTGCGACATACTAGCCCCAATTCATGCCAATTGTTCCTTATAAAAAATTGCACCGGCCGTATAGAAATACCAAGGCGATGTCGCACGCAATAAATGAACAAAGCACCGCCGGACTACAATTTGGCGTAGATACTGGCCTATTTACTAATGACCGGATAAAAATCAACCCATTTCAACAATAATTGTATGTGCATAATGATCACACACCGTAAATGTCACTATTTTCGGCACAGCATCCTCCATGACAACGCTACTAGCATTACGTTTAAACATCGCATGCAGACGCGTCCCCAGGTAGTACAACTGTGGTCGATCGATAAAATATTAGAAGCATTGTATAATCCACTCTCCAGTCATTCTACAACATATACTTATAACTTACACAGAAAAATATAAACACGTACACATTATTACACATACAAAGGTACCTAAAACAAAGTATTCTTACGAAGATTTTTGTTTCCCCAAACTAAAGCATTTACCGATCTTTATCATTATATCTTGGACGTGTAATAGTTTTACATATTTCATTGAATTTTTATTAGAAAAACAAATGATTCTTTTGCTTGTTTGTTCATGAATGTAGTCAAAAAGCGTTTTTTTTAATTTTCTGACGTCATTATATGCGTATTATGTTATTCTTCCATTCTTTTTTGTCAAACAAAATGAATAACATAAAATATAAATATATATTATAACAAAATTTACACAAATAAAAAATAATTTAAATGTTTGCATGAACCTAAGCTACGATTTATTTCTACCACGCCAAAATTTGTTTTATGTTATTTTAAAGTAAACACTATAGCTTAAGCGCTTAAACTCAAGTTTATGTAGTTTGTAAAAGCAATACGAGTTGGTAGTCTATTCTCATATTAAAATTTATTTTCGTACAAAAACAGACTAAGTCAACCACAGAGCACCCAATAAAAATAACATTTTCAACAAATTATCTGAAAACAAATTACTTATTACACAAATTATTAGCGCCTAGCCTTATATGACATAAATTTAGCTATTTACATGATTTGTTTTAAATTTTTTTATTTTGTTTTTGTTATTTTAAAGTAAACACTATAGCTTAAGCGCTTAAACTCAAGTTTATGTAGTTTGTAAAAGCAATACGAGTTGGTAGTCTATTCTCATATTAAAATTTATTTTCGTACAAAAACAGACTAAGTCAACCACAGAGCACCCAATAAAAATAATATTTTCAACAAATTGTCTGAAAACAAATTACTTATTACACAAATTATTAGCACCTAGCCTTATATGACATAAATTTAGCTATTTACATGATAAAATAATGCATACTTATAGTATTTAGTATTTCATGACTAAAGAAAAATTTTATATCACTGGATACACCAATTTATTCTTGAAACAAAATACACATAATTCTAAATTTTAGGCAATATGCGATTTATATAGTTTAAGTCGTGTATTAAAATATCCGTGTTATATTTCTAGTCAATGTATAGGTTTATATTAATGCACTTTGTACTAAGTGTATATAAAATGTAATCATTTTCTTCTAATATATAATTTTGGGCAGCTCATATGAGTACTATTTACTAGATACCTAAGGTGAGAACTAACCTTTATTTTAGGCTCGGTTCGTCTTGAATTACATATAGACTCGGATCGTTAATCCAATTTTGACAAAAAAGCTTGTTTCAGCTGTTTGCAGTCAAACAAAAAGCTAGATTCTCATATCTATTATATACTGTAACGAAACAATATTAAAACTCCATGTGGTTTGACTATGCATAAAATTTCTGATGTAAGTATTTAGCTTATCCTAGGATGGGTAATATATCACTAGGTTGACCGCATGCAGAATTTTGTTTTTATTTTAAATAACCTTCAGGGTGCTAGAAACAAAGCCGAAATTTCCCAAAGATTTGAGGCCCCACCAGTATCCCAACGTTTCGGAGTCAATTTCTCGCTGCTACCTATGGTTGTTTACTGGTTTTCGGAATAAGATTTATTTCAAGGCTTAAATGCGTTAACGCCAATGCAGTGTCAACAAGAAGCGCAGAAACTATATTTAGTCGTACATAAAAAATCCAGCTGCATTGCAGTTGCTTAATTGTCAGCAAGCAACAACTGTACGTTATACTATCAACGAGTTTTTTATAATTCATATGATTTCGCTTGCATTTATTGAATGGTTTTCGTTACCTCTATAACTTGTTTTGTTCTGAAAAAGGTTACTTTAAAAAGAAATAACAAATCTTTATTGAAACCCGGGAAACATATTTAATTACTGTTGTGTATTCCGACGATTATTTTGTTTACAAGCATTTTGTGTTCCAATTTTACGTATTTACTTGTAAAACAATCTGCTGCTGTGTTAATAGGATCAACTACAGATGCATGCCAACAAAAACGAAAAGCATTAAGTAGTCTAAACAAGTTTTTTGTTTATTAGCAATGCTATTTCATCTGTAACGCAAGCGCGAACAACCGAGAGCTCGTAGGGACATAAAATCCCTGCGGCCGCAGTTTAAAATTCATGCCGTGACACACAGGGACATTACACCCCTGTGTGTCACCATATATATGTAAACGGCACACAGGGACATCACACCTCCAGTGTCAATTTTTTTATAATTTAGCAATACAGGCACACGAACATTAATTCCCCTCATGTGTCTTTATGTATTGATGAAGCGACAACATACAATTCTCATAAATACATAAATTCTCCCTGTGAGTCATGCTAGGGCACACAGGAGCTCGAGAAGCAGGACCGTTGGATTTCTAATCTAGGAATATGTCAAAATCTCGCAACTTTCTTGAGTTGAGATTTTTCTTTTTGAGCTAGAAAATTTTACACGGTAGCGCAAAGGCACGTAACACTGAAAATGCACACAAATGTGATGTGACATAAATAAAAATTGCAGGTTCAGGGTGACACCCCCTTTTTACCTATGTTTACACGGGTTCTAACCTTGAGAAGACATATTGTCTATGCGCGAAAAACCAAGTCGGGATGGATGGCCGGCAAGAGCACGGAGCCCACCCGCAAACCATTTTGTACTAAAGCCACATTTTGAGAAGCGCTCACGAGTCTATTCAGGGTTGAGTTTTCTATCCCCATTTTTTATTTTTGTTACAACTGAACACAGGATGCATTACATACACGCAGCTAGATGGCCACTAAACCGGAGCCTAGCCGAAGACAGACGGTAATTTGTATAGAGAACATATCTAAAAGGCACGCTAGCAGAACATCGAGTGCGAGTTTTTTTTGAGTGAGTGGTCTAACAAGAGCACAAATCCAATTTCAGGATGTTCAGCGGACCCCGTTGCTCACACCTAGCCTTGGTTGAAACTGCCTACTATGGTTACCGTCAACAGTGCATCCTCACTGTTGTATGACGTCATGTACACGGCTGATTTTCATCACCTGGCTAGCGCAGGTGACATAAAAGGTTTTCCGTGAGCAACTTGCGTTAAAACTGAGAAAGACCCCTCTCTGGTTATACAAAAAAGGACTAGTACACACATCCAATTATGAAACACTAAACCTTTTTGAAAACAAAAACCATGCAGTTTATCAAGTTTAAAACTAAGTTTTAATATTGGATGTTTGGATTAGGTCATGCCTTAGGTTTAAAAATCCTTTTTCAAATTCTGAGAACATTTACTCGTTCTTTTAATTTCAGCGATATTTCTATTTAGCGAGTAGTCTTTTTATCAAGGTTCCGAATTTTGTAAGGTTTTTAGTTATTCTCCGCATAAAAAATTCTATGAATGCAATAATTAGTACCCTGTTTGTTAGCACGTAGCGAATTGCATAAAATTCCTCGTATTGGTATTGAGGCAAAATATTTTCCGAAAGGATAGTCCTCTGTTTTTAAGTTTATTCCCGTTTTTCTTAAAACAACTCCCTACTGCAATCACGCTTAAAATGTTTCAAAATTCTGAAGTTTTGAAAAAGTTCTGTTTTTGTCCGTAACACTACCACCTGTTGAGGTACAAAAATTTGTACATGCCCTGAGTACTAGCCATAAAAAGCTACACTTTTAAATAAGTTAATAAATTTATTATTCACCTAAATTGACCTTACTTCCATATTACTTTTTGTTCCAACTATTTTGATAGTTGCTCTTGATCATTTCAATGTGTAGTGCACCATCGGAATATTTCTGTACTATTGACTAGAAACCATAACCACAAGTTTTTTGACCCACTGAAAATCTGGAAACATCAAATGAGAAGCGTCGTTTCTCCATAAACAGTTAGTAACACATTTATCAGGCTTACTTTGGGATTTCATTTCCGGTACCTATAAACTGTTTTTCACTAGGAAACGCCGTGAAGGTTAAACAGAAATTATTTTAAGTGCATTTAGGACAGTTACATTTTATGTAACAAAGTTTGCCTCAGAGTCTAGTAAACGAATGGTATCACATATAGTAACGAATATCACCCCACCTTACTCATCCAATGTCAACACAGCGTATTATGTCTTGATGTTCGACCTTTAATTTTTTTACAATCGCAACACTGACAAGCCTAGGTTAGGGGCATTAAGCGAATACTTCCTCCATATACTATTATAAAAAGAAATGCTAAACAATTTTTAATTTTAATTAGTGATTTGCACCAATTCCGGATCTTTGAATCATGAAATTATTCTGCTCAGAAAGTGTACGTTCCGGAACTTGTTCACTAGTTCAAGATATGTGAACGCATGGGGCAATCAGGTATGACTGACAAAATTTATTCTCATATTGACTTAAATAGTTTCCTTAAAATACTAATGCTCTTACATTTCTAAGTTGAACCTAGACAGCATAAAAGAATTTTTAACTAATGTCAAACGATCTGAAACGTTTGCGAACTAAACAATTTAACATGCACGGAGCATATTTCACATTTAACTTCAATTTCTGATTACTTTTGCTATTCAAATCTCAAAATTTCAACAAAATGGTTCGAGAATTGTGGTTCAGAAACTCTTAGATATAATTCGTTTTAAAAAACACATTTCAATATTCTCGCGAATCTCATGAATGCTGTTCTGGCATTAAAATTATATTTTTTATAAAAGTTTCTGAAAATAAATAAGAAACTGATATTAATAAATACAAGAGCATTTTTGCACCAATAAAAAGTTCTTGGAATAAATAACTAAGTTAAACTATACCAAAAAGGACTCAGAAAACTGACTATGCTGACTTCGATTTTCCATTTTAAATTTCTCACGAATTTGGCAGCAAGTTTTGAACCGCTTGAAGGTTTAAAGTGGATCAGACAGAAAGTATTTTTCTTTTTCCTAGTACTCCTGCCAAAAATAAGATACTTATTAGAGGCTTTATGTTGATTATGAAAATCAACACAGTTTGAGAAAAAATCATGTCATAAGGGCAATATATTAGACGCCAGCTTACCTGAATCTGATAGTACCTGTTGAAGTTCGCTACAGTCCATAACTTTTTTGATCAATAATGAAAAAGTTCCCAATGTGTATGGTATAAGTGAGCTAGAGTGTAGTCTTTTGCAGTATAGTATTCTGAATCCAAAGAGATATAGCATTTTTCCCATAACCAGCGCAAGATTCTTTGTTTTTGCAATCGTTGGTAACAATTACGAAAGATAAACACCTGCAGAGCCAACACACAAACAAATACATCGCATATTAATACATCAACACTAATTATGACAACTACATACGTCGCTTCACGTGCTAAGAGCATCATTGTGCCCTCCATTTTTCCATTTCTAAATTTACATAAAATCACACGAGTAGGCTTATCATGAATAATAGTCTCCGTTGCTTCAAACGCGGGATCAAATTTTTACTCCCTCTAAACGCACAGATGCTATCTCGTCCACTGGAATATTTTTCAATAAAACACTCCGTAACCATTTCCGACTGATAAAGTTTAATTCTAGAACCACTTGACCTCTCACGATCCACAATGTTGACGTTCACGGATATTTGAGTTTGTTTAATGTTACCAACTAACCTGGTATTCGATTCGTAATGTTTAACTGTCTTAGTCTTCGCAATATTTATTTGACGATAAGAAGACACGGCCGCCGGATCTTTCTGCTTTGAGTTACGTAAACAACAGATATCAGAGTGTTTCCACACTGACTTGTCATAAAAAGGTTTCGATATATCTTTAACGTGAGCGTGTGACAGCAGATTATTCTCCAAGTCACGGTCGTTGTGCCTGGAAGCTGTCTGAACACCCTTTCGGGTTCCTGTATTTTAGTCTATATTCGACACTTTATTACATGTAGAAAATTTAGTAGTAGGCCGTGGCTTGTTTACTATAGCCACCTGTCTCAAATTTTTCTTGCAAGCAACGGTCCTAGAAATATGTAAATTACTCACAGACGTGTCATTACATTTAGTATGTTCATTCGATTCCAAAAAGTTATGTTTCTCATTGCAACTAGTATGCAATTCACTACCGGTTAGCCTTAAGTGTTGATCCAAATTTTGTACCTCAGTGGAACGTACAGATTTTTCAATACACTCATACTCACGCGCCGCAGCAATAGCCGCTTGAAATGACCCAGGCATGGCATTTAGCACGAATCGCCGAATTGTTTAGTTTAATCCGCACATAATATTGTCTAAGGCGATAGTATCTCTATTCTCACTCGACAATGTAGGATAGGCTTTTCTTACTAGACATTCAATGTCTTTTGCGTAAATATCTACAGACTCGCTGATACCTTGCCACCTCTCCCTCAATTTTGCACCATAATTATAAGTAACATACTTCGAAATCAAAATTTCAAACAGAGTGGTTTTCAAAATATCATAATTTTTCTTAATTTCACATGACATATTTTCCCATTTCCAAGCAGCTTCGCTACGCAAAAAAGCCAGTAGAATACGAGCCATATCACCCTTAGAGCACTGGTTTGCAACAGAAATGCGTTCGAAAATTCCTATCCATTCCTCAAAATCTTCTCCGAATTTTCCGTAATAAAGAGGGATGTCATCAGCTTCAAAAATATTAGTTTGTCTTTGGCCTGCCCCTCCAATCCCATTTGGATCAAAATTCATTGTTTTTTCAGTACGCATCCAATCGCATGAAAAAAATTGCAACACTTTGGGCTACTCGCAAGTTTTTTAAGCATAATTCACCAATATTATTTTCTATCCAAGACTATATAACCAACTGAAGTTTACATGTGTTCGTAGTTCCCACCTAGTTCGACAGTCCAGGCTTGCGGCACCAAATAGTAGCCTACGTGGTCCTAGGGGTGTTTAATACCAACGCAGATTACACACAACTACGTCAACTTTCACACAAAGCGTTCAATGCGATTTCTAAAGCTGTTTTATTAACTTACTACTAAGGCCTTAATGTTTTACCAATTATAACAAATACCGTTTATTTGTCTCAGTACAATACAACAACTAAACACTAAGAAAATTATACATATAAACGGCTCAACCGTACTCACCCAGGTTTCGCAGCTTCTGAGGCCGACTGTCGCCCTGATCTAACTGTGCAACCGCTTAAATAAACTTTCTAAACCCGATTTATTGGAACTCAAAAGAAACCTACTACTGAAATCTCTCTAACCTGTTAATTATAATATATTGCTTCCAACCGGGTCATAAATTCTTAGAATTGTAAAATTCGCTCTCTAACATAAATTTTAATTTCTGCGTTAGAGAACCCCTTTCAATGACATTCTCGGAATCCCTAACTCATAACAAATTTTTAAGATTTTACATAAAATTCAGCACAAATACATATACATTTGCGCGCTAATGTAGGCCTTATACTTAAGGCACACAAGGGCTATACTTAAATTCGATAGGTATCTAAACTATAGCCATGGCACAGTAATTGTAAAATTATATATTATTTTAAAGTCTTTTAATGTTAATAATTTCAAGAAATAATAAAATTCTTATCGCCGGAAATTACCGAGGGGATGAGGTCCGTAAATTCTTAACGGATGGGTCAATTGGAGCCAAATTTGGTGGGAACAATTAAATTTCAAAACAACCGAATTTTATGTTTTGATACACGTAATACATAAGCGATTATACTTGCTAATAATACACACGGCATGAATACAGCACAGCATAGGTTGCTCGAATGTTTTCTTACGTAAACAACACAAACGTACACATCAAATTGACAATGTAATACAAAAATAAACTACAGCAAAGATGAAACAACAAACTATAAGTTCCCACGGTAATATTTTATAAAAACAAATTTGCTCATGTGAAGTGAAATTGTTCCCAAGGCAACACCTCGTTACAGATTATTTACCGGATGATCGGACACTCCGCCACGGAACGTCGCCGTCCTTCCCCGCATGGAAGGTAGCGTGATCCCTTTGAGGCTCCGCATTCTCCTGCGTCCTCGACTGAAGGTACGCGAAAATTTGGGCAATAATTGGCAAAAATGAAGGGAAAATTGGCAAATGGTGGACGAAATGAGAACAAATCGTGAGAAAATTAGCAAAAAACGAGTTAAAATTTGTAAAAAAGGAGGAAAAACAAACAAACATAAAAATTTGAGACGCAATAAATTTCAAAATCTATGTCCCTTTCGTACGGTGCACCCGACAGACCGGCCGGCTGCCGGTGCTTCCGACCGGCTAAACCTTCCCTACCCCGGGGCACTCGCTATCCGCTCTTGGACCTCGGTCCTCATACATGTATAGAAAAAGAACAATTGTGGTACATTGCAACTTTTAGTCATAGCATTCGCGAGGTCATTGATTACAGCGATCCTTATATAATAACTCATGTAGTTTGAAGCGAAATTTGCTGCATTTTCACGGAAAATTGTTTGCTCCAAACTAAGACTAACAATTCGAGCAATGAACATCCATTAGCTTGTACATAATAAGCCTTATTGTCTCTGAAATAGTAAACGTATGAATCCGTAAGAGAGGTCTCAGAAGTCTTCATTTGACTTGGTTCAGCAATTTCATTTCTTTGCTTAAATCTATAAAAAAATTCACTGAGAGATCAAAAAATATCTACGAAACAATAAAAATAAATTATTGGTCTTACAAAAAACATCTGATATCTGATGCATCGTGCAATAGTCTGCTAACAGTAACTGCTGAGATTCTGCGCTGAAAAGCTATATAATCAACTATATATTTCGTTGTTCGTTTGTGTATAATGTTGTCTTTTGAATCGCACAACCTTTATTATTAGGAGCTTAGGGGCCAAACTGAGCCTGGCCTTTGTTTGGAGAGTGCACGCTGGATATAGCTAATGAAGACTAGAAGCAATCCAAGCCAGATCCCTGCATTTGTCCGCAAGAGTCGAGCCGTACAGGGTTCATAAAGAGCCAAAGCGATCCAAGCCAGTGCCTTGGGTGTGCCCGCGAGAGCCGAGCTGGAAATGGTTCATGACGCGCCGAGGCGATATAAACCAGGGTCTTGGATTTGACCGCAACAGCCGAGCCGGACATGGTTCATAAAGAGCTAAAGCGATCCAAGCCAGCGCCTTGAGTGTGCCTGCGATATCCGAGCCAGAAATGGTTCATGACGCGCCGAACCGAGCTAGGTCTTCAAAAGCTTCTTCTTTCTAACCTCTAATACAACAGCTGAAAACTGAAACTGAAGTTTCGAGACCAGAGCTGTGCTGATTTAAATAGTGTTTTCATAAGTTGTTGATCTGTCTATGCTATCAATGTGTGCGACAGCCAAAAATGTATTATTTATGTGTAGTTTAGTATTTTTATGCAATTAACTATGTTAATTATCCTTTTGGTTTCAGTTCCACGTTTGTATAACGAATCGTTTTATTTCATTACACAAGCCATTTTAATTTTATACAGTATATTAGATAATAGCAGGGGCGGCGGAATTTTATAAGTGCGGGGCTACAGACAGGCAGACCTTTTTAGCAGACCTCAGCAGAATAGAATTTTTAAGACATACATGCCGGCAGGTTGTTAAATCTCGATTTCGACAAGCTAGTATAAGGGTCATGACGCTCCAAATTTTCAGTGGAGTAGTTCGGGTCCCCACAGAGGGGGGTGGACCTGCAAAGAGTCTTATGGTAGGTGCTTCAGAGGAGATTGCTGAAAAAGTTGACGACCTTTCTCACAAAGCCCCCCTCCGAAGACAAATTTTTGTCAATTATCCCTAAATTTTTGCTAATTTACACCCTGATTTTCCCAAAACTTTCCTTGCGGCTTCGTGTAGAGGTGGTGGTTGGGTGCGGCGCACCAATGGCAGGTAGAGTAGTACCTTCTGGGGTAAACCAGGGCCTCGGGGAGGGGTCCGACGCCTGTTTCGGCATGTATTATATATCCAAACCATTCAATATCTAAAAACGAGGCATTAAAAATATCTAACAGCAGCACTATTATTACCCAAAAACTGGGGAACCCGAAATTTTTTCCTAAAAAATTGGATTTTTACCCACCATTCGACTTGGCGTGACGAGCTAAGGCTAATATATTATTAATAGATCATTAACGGGCTATGGCTGTTACAAGTATTTTTGCTCGACGCTGGTAAACTAATGACAAACCGCTTGGAATACCACTTAAGACTGGGTTGTGATTGCTAACAGTTAGTTTCTAATGCTAAATGCTAGTTCTTCTAAAAATAAAACGCCATGACTCCAAAAAGCACGACTAACATGTCTATTATAAATTCCTTTCTCTGGCAGTGGTGCAACCAAAATTTGTGGCACGTAGGCGGACGCTTTTTGCTGAGAGTTTTGCGACAGGGGCGAGGCGATTTTTTTCTAAAACTTTTTAGGGTACTCCTCATCATTTATTAGATGGTTTCATTTTAAAAGCGTGCGTCCCTGGTAACAGAATTTTTAGGAAATACGTGCCGGCAGGATGTTCAATCCGGACATGACGACCAACCGTAATATAGGCGGTATAATATTTGTCTTCCTAGTTATGTAACACCGGGTAATATTTGGAATCAATTGAAGAATCCCCCCGAATGACTAATTGAGGGAATTGTTCCACAGAGTACCACGGGAAAAGTGTTATATCGTAGTACTACGGCAAAATGCTTAGCTTCAAGAGTGCCCCTTGCGAGCGCCGTTGGGATAGACGGTCAGTTTTAATGTATCAGCTTGGAAACTACGGGGCTGGGGGGATTGTTGAACTGTGTACACAGGGTGAATTCTTAAACTGATACAATACTTCACGATTTGGCCCCTCTGGCTATGTAAGTAACGCCACGGTTACATGGAGACAGCAGCATAAAAATCACATCCAGATCGATCCATACACCGTATACTTTCATTATTGAGCCCTCATGTGAAGAGGTTCGACAATCGTGTAAATGACATTTAAAAACATTTAAATGAACACGTGAAATTTAGAAACTTTATATATTTGAATAACATTGTTTAAAAATCACATTTTTTCTTCAAGACGACTGATGATAGCATGCGAGAAAAACAAAACAAAATAATTCACACGATCTTGATTATGTAAAGCAGTATGAATAATCGGTACACGCCAAAGTAAATGTTGTAAGTATATAATATATATATTGTAGTAAATAAAATAACCAGGCAAAAAAATTTGTGAGCAGGCTATAATCAAAACAAAAAATTTTCAAAATTAAAAATTCTAATAATGTTTTAGACGGTTCGTGGATTTGAATACACCAAGCCTTCCGCAGACACAAGTGATGGCTTGTTAATGTTCGAAAGCGGGGAGAGTGGCTTAGCCCCCACTTTTAAAAGTGGGGGACTCAGCCCCCCATAGTCCCTCCCCCGGTTCCGCCACCCCTGGATAATAGGCAAAATTCTATTTAACCGCACATATTCAGGGGAAAAACATGGTAATGACCTATTCTGTTAATATAAGCTATCTAACAGCCCTGTGCGTCGGGCCAGATTTGAAAACACCAATGAGCGGACTTAATTGCTAATAGCAAGAGTATATTAGAGAAAACTGTGACACTTCCCTACGCTCTAATGTTTGCCCGTCTTTGAAGACGTGGGTGTTTTCAGCCTGGCCCTCCCCAGTTTTAGGAGGTTAACTCGGATCTCCCAGTTGTTTTTTTGGGGGGGGGTCGGTTTATAAGCAGCTACCGGTTCAAACGACCACACCAAAACTGGGGTGTCCGAGCTACCTCCCACAAAATGTTGGGGTCTATGCATGACGACCCCCAGAAATGAGGGGGAGGGATCAGTCCGAACGAGCCCGCATCATCAAATACGAGCTAACATTAAAGTGAAGGGAAGCATCATACTCTTCTGTAATGCACTCTTGCTACCAGTAACCGGAACACCTAATTTGGCGTACTTTGATGAGGCTTACTCTAGGCAAGACTTACCAGATGAGTGCCAGACGGTTTTCCAATGCCAGCACCGCGAGTGTTTTTGACAAAAATTGAGAAAACCCCAAATTAAGTTCGAGACTAAAGCTGTTTTCATCAACAGCCAGTCACTCCGCCACGGCTATAACCAATGACGTGCCAAATGACAACAAACATATGGTCAGATGAACTTGGGATCACGTGAACGCGTCATTAGCAATCAGCGGACCAGCATATTAGTATCATAAATTCAGATTTGCGATATGAATGTCTTTCGATCAAAGTGATATGTGACATTTGACTTTTGAGATATATGCTAATGTGAATTCGCACAAATAAGAGACAAAAATTATGTGGTTTTCTAAACATATGCGACTTATATAAAAACAATTGCGGGAATAAATTTCCAACAATTGCAAAATAGTCTCTGGTATTCATAGTGAGTATCTATGTAAATTTTCTTACCGACCTAATAACTTTGATATGAAAACGTTGGTCCTGTTTCCAAAAGAACCTATTGTAGCTGTTCTTTCCTCCAAATACCCTTAGAGGCACAACAAGAAGTGGGATCCTCCAATTTTCGATAAAAGAAGGTGGGCACAAGTCTGCATCCAAAATTTGCCTCCAGCGCCCCTATCCTTCACTTCTAAATAGCATCCCTGAATTACTTTAACACCCGGTTTTGAACTAGCACTTTTTGTTTATACTTTTGCGTCCATATTTTTAGTGTTAAATCGTAATAATGTCAAAGTACACGTTGCGGAATAAAATTCACCATCATGTGTGTCATTTACGACAAGATGCGTCCGCCAGGGCCAAATTATATTTCGCGTCTAACTCAACTAGTTTGGTTTGAACTATATCGTAGCTGGACTACTATGGTACATTTTGTTGGCTTAGCTTGTCTTAATGTGACAGACAGGGAGTTCAGCTAGGCTCTGCGTTTTAAATGGGGCGTCCGGCTAAATCGTTGATTAGAAATTTTATTTAGTGTTTTCTTAGTGTTATAGAAATTTGTTCTAATAGCATTGTCACACTAATTCTAAGTTATATATTTGTTTTATACATATATATATATATATATATATATATATATATATATATATATATATATATATATATACATATATATATATATATATATATATGTACAATTATCGCTAAGCACTATGCCGCCGTTGGGGCATTATTTAGATACGTATAGTCAAACGTAATGTTCCCGGGCTAAATATTCTCTGGCTTAAAGGTAATAGGGTCTTAGCTGAACGCCTCATGACAAAAGCACAGTCCACCTGGACAGTTGATGACGAACGCATAGCCTAGCTAGGCTATTCAAAATTTTAATAGTCGAGCTACACTGTCTGGGTGACATAGTAGCTAGCCATTTGTACGCGTGACATAATCAGAACCAGGCGCACGGATCTTATCATAAATGATGCAACAGAACGGGATATTTTAGATTTGATTCCCTCGATGTCCTTTATAAACATCACTATCACTTTTAAAGCTGCCTTCAACTATACTCAAACGTCTACAACCTACTGCTAAAAATCCTTTTATGAAGATGGTTCTGACTGGCAATATTGTGCTAATCACTTCGGCTCACCACTGAATGCTGTTATTTTGCTTCTTCTTTCAATGACCGAAGACGCAATTAAACTGGAACAGTCTGCGCACTGACCGTAAGCGAAATGCGTTGACAACACTTAATTTCAAACTATCTGTCTCGCAAACTCATACATAAACAACTATTATATTGGGAAGAGGCTTTGATTTTATTGTCAGCCAAACTGCGCCCACAATATACAAGTGGGTAATACTCGATGGGGTATCATTACTATTATTATTATTTATGTTTATATACATGGGACTTGTTGAGGCTAAGGCTTTGACTCATGTCTTAGCGGTGTCACTATATACAACTTTACATGCTTGTTTTGCGCAACACGTTTGGGTCATACTCACTATGGATATATGAAGCTCTTAGGGAATGCGTGGTCAATGAAAAACAAGTTTGGATAAATATCTTAGCCAATGCAGCATAATATTATTTCTTCATATCTTCAGGTTTAGATACTAAGGGGACCCGTGGTTTTTACAATATTCATACCCATGACTGTGCGTTATTGATGGCTCAAGTGTGCCGTAACCTTCAGCTGAAAGACATTGCCATGTCGACACAATAAGGATAGCTTAGCTAAAGACACACTATCCTTAGCCAACGCTAAAATTAACACCGTAATATATGAACGCAATTTGAGAACATTTTCCCAATTCGCATACTTGGTCTCGTTCGTCAAATGACATGCTGAATCCCTTGTCTGTGTTCGCAGTCTACGAGCGTATTGTGTACTAAATTACCTTGCTTAGCCGTAAAACACTGACCATTAACAACGCCTACGTCTTGAGTTATCGCAAATCAATCATGTCCCCACGTACATTAACATGTAAAATCGTAATCTGTGCGCGGACTTCGGTTTTAAGATCATGAACTGTGAAGACCAACCTAGGTATGCGCATGGATAATGCAGATTTCAGCATTTAAATAGCGAGGTACATCGAAATTTGTACTGCTTTATTGCTTAAAAACTAATTGCGCAACCATTGCTTCATTACAATGAAAAGATCATTTACATTGGACCAGCCGGGATTCGGTTTCGGACATCTTTGCTTGCAATACTAACGCAGTGCCAATACACCACATACCAAGCCTAAACTCTCGTTGAAGCTACACTATTTACGCTAAAATGAGAACAACTGAACGAACATAATAAGGGTATAGACCGATATGCTAACATTGTTGACCAGCGCATTTTTAAATAAGCCAAGTTTACTACCTGGGTCGAAGCTGGGTATGAGGGGTCCATCGAATTTGTGGAGCAAGGACCTGGCAAATTTCCCCAATTAGATCCGGTCGACCAAATCATGACCTTGTCAACAAGTTATTATTATACCAAAATTGTTTTTCGACCTTTAGACTCAAATTAAATGCCAGATATAATTATAATTATTAATATATAACTATGATTATTGTATGTGATTTTGTGACAAAAAGCGAAGACTCAAATTTATAAAGGTTTCATAAACCTAATTAATTATCGTACGTACAAAGATATACACGTATAATTAAAAATATATTTATATATTTCGTTTGTATATAACTATATTTGGATTATATATATGTCTATTTATTGTATTATACATAAATGGGCATTCTGTAACCGAAGCATGGGGTAATATGTATTTATATTTTATATTTACATATTATTATTTTATATTTTGGACCTGTACGAGCCGGAAGACTAGGGTATGGATATCGGCGCCGCCGGGTGTAAACGGAGCGGCTATTTTCATTTTCTTAAATGTATTTATTATATAAATGAATATATTTTATAATATAAATTTACATGTGACTATCAAATTACACAATATACATATACACAATATCTTCATTCGTTACCTGTTTTAGAGCCGTACTGATGCACCAATCGATGAGCATTAAACGTCAAACCCTTTACGCAAAATCGGGTGTCTATAACTGCTTCCGTTCTAAAGTTTACTTTGAATTCTCACTTTTTTAATTAATGTTTTCTAGGCCCTAGTGTCTATAAGAACCAACGATAATAATATATTTTATACTATAATTATACTGCATTTATACAATAATGAATAGTGTATATATAAGTTACATAATGACGTTTATGTTAATCAAGAAACTAGATAAGACACTTGAGGACACTCTTACTAATTATGCTTGAAATCCTTTTTTCTCATGGGTAGATTTCCGAAATTGCGTAAAAAACATAGCCGGATTTCGTTTTGCGTAAGCTCAGCTTATGTTGAAGAATTCTTCATGTACATCAATCAGCGTTAATTCATGTTGCAGTTTTGGGTGTACAACGCGAAGTTGCTAAGATGGACGGGTATTGCTTCGCTTTGCTTAGGAGCCGAAATGGAATGATGCTAGTTTTATAAATGGTCAGTTTGAACAGTCGATGCGGACCACGTTGCAGACTGAACAGATGTGGTGGGACATCATGTAGGATCAGGAGATGTCTGGAATGCTTTTGTGGTGACAAATTTAGACACTAGACCCTGTGACCGGTTTAAACTATAAAGGAACAGTCCGGATTTTGACGATGTACAGTATGGATTTAAATGGTGGATGATTATGGCTACGTGGGCCTTATTCGCAAACACGACAATTTGAGAATGTAATTGATTTACTCAAAAGAATTCAGCTCTGTAATAGAAGCTTTCTTCGTTGATAGTTTAGACAGTAGGTTACCAAAACCTACTCAATCGAGTTGTCGACCACATTATCAAAGAAACTGTTCGTTTGGAAAAATAGAAATATATTGTTTTAGTATTAGCAAGAGGGCATTCGGGAAGACTATGACACTACCCTTCACTCACATGTTAGCCCCTGTTCGACGATAAGGGCGTTTTCGGCGTGATCCCAGTTTCTGGGGGGTCGAGATGCCACTTTCTGCTGGGAAATGGCTCGGACCCCACCAGTTTTTTGGGGGGGTGGGTAGGTGGGATCCCTGTAATTTCTGGGGAGAGTCGGCTTATAGGCAGTTGCGTATAAACCGACCCCTCCCAAAAAAATTGGGGGTCCGAGCTACCCCCCCCTCCCAGAAACTGGGGGGGGGGTCAGTGCATCTCGACGCTCCCACAGGCTGAAAACGCCCGTATCATCAAACATCGGCTAACATGTGAGTGCAGGGAAGTGTTATGCTCTTCCCTAATGCACTCTTGGTATTAGCAAATAGTTCGAGTCCATTTAAAAGGCTCTACTTTAAACTTATGCGGCGTTTACATTATATAGGACGCCCCATGTGAAAGTTGTGTTCCCCAATGGTCTAGACCACACCATCCAGTCGTGTACGGTATATACCTATACTATAGAATGCAACAGATGGTGTACCAGACACCATCAACTTAATTATAGTGGCTAAATTTACCTATTGTTTATTACTGACGGTGTCAAGGACACCATCCACAAGTACATTATATAAGGCGTGTAAATAACAGCATGGTGTAGCTAACACCATATAAATTTTATGGTGTGGTATACACCATACTATTATCGACACTACACTACCTATGTATACTATCTGAAAATACAATCACAAACCCCATGGTGTCAAAGACACCATATATTTGATGGTGGCAGGTACACACACTGAGGATGGACAAAACTTTCACATGGGGGTACTTTATAACGTAAACGCTGCATTACGAGGTAAGTTTGGCATTTTGGCTGTATCCTACTTGAGTAATAAACCCTATAAAGTTGGCTTTTGTTTTTGAGTAAATAGAAAGAAGGAGTCGTTATTTGAACACAGTCCAATAATAGTTCCCATGTTAGGTTGGACAGACATGTTTTTGCTTAAAACTTACTTCGTGGAATGTAAACTTCAAAATTTTACCGAAGATATGTGTATACATGATCTGTTTGCAGTTTTTGATGACATAAACTGACCTGAGGCTTGAAATTATGAAAATAAATCAGAGAACTATAAAATTCAACAGTGCGATTGAAAATAGACATTATTATTCCTAGGAAACGTTTGTGAGAAAATTGATTGAATTGATAAATGTGTCAATATATAGATATCAAAGATTAGCTCATATCTGTTCTAGTAAGTTTTGCAAACAGTTACTGAAAGTGGTAAAATTTGCCTCGTTAAATGTTTGATTCATACAGCCTTTCAAACAGGTTCGAACTTTAGGATAATACACAAAGAATTAAACAATTTTGTGTTCAGATTCTTCGAACTAACAATTTCCAGAGCGATGTAGTTGACTATTCGACTAAATTGTTTTCGAAGGACAACGATTGTCCGAACTGCAAACTGAGAAATATGTTTCTTCTTCGCCCTGAACAAACCGACACCACTAAATTCACTCTCAAATTGTCGATTTACACAAACTTAAAATTTATACTACCAAACGAGTGTTAGAGACCAGTCATAGCATCAGGCACAGATTTTTGCCACTACGGATGTCCTCAGGTCCTGCGGTGTTGTAGTGTTCAACCTGTTCTGTCTCCTAGTCGCACCAGTAGATTGTCCTCAATCAACCACATTTTTGGCTCAGCTTAATTAAAGTAAATACCATAACATACTAGTCCGGTTGTGATCTTTTTTTTGTTTGAGAAAAAATATCCATTTTTTGCCGGGTTCAGGGCATTTTACCAAAAGATAATATGTACCCTTGCGACGATTTTGCTTTATCTGTACGACCACCGGCACATTACTGCTTTAGCAGACGCTGTGTGGTTTTAGTATAAACAAAATTCTAAATTATACAGATGTTTATTTTTTCTGTTAGAATTATACGAATCAGCTTTTGGGATAATTCTCCCACCGACAACACTGTTGCACATTAAATGCTTTAGATTTTTGACGAAAAATGACTATAGATTTGTATTAAAAATATTAAGTTTTCAAAATATAAGCTATATAGTAAATTAAATTTAATTTTAATCTAAGATAATAACATAAAATTGCAGGATGTTAAAGTAGTTATATAATTCTTCACCGTTCAACCTCATAATAAATTTGTGTATCGTGCACTGTTTGGCGAGCGCCTCGTGACGTCGGAAATCGAATACCATTTGCATTGTTGCAAGCGGATGCACACAAATCCGTGGCTTACTTATATCAAGGAGCTATGCCTCGGTTTCTTAAGGAACCTCACAAAGGTAGCGAATAGCAACCACTTGCAAACATACGTCACACGACAAACACCGTTATCATAACACTCCATAGCGTACGCTGGAGCTAAAAGGTTAAACGTGTCTAGTTTGGAAACGGCAGCATACGAAGGCAGACGTAGTGTCAACTAACTTAGTTCCCTGTATAATTCAATCGTTTTGTGAGGATAATTAAGGATCCGATCAAGGCTTCCGGTTCAGCGATTAATAAAACAACGACATCAGTTTCACTCAATTATCACAAAGTAAATGACGAAGTGAATCGTTAATTTATTGATATCGTATTCAGATTACATGTTTCTGATTTAAGTGTAAGATTAGAGTTCTTCAATAGTTCTCATAGCTTTTTCAATTCGCTTCACTGATGTTTGTCAAGCAAAATTGGGTTTATGAAAATATTCGTTCAAGCATTGAAATAATTTACGTAAGAGCGAAGTACCGAAATCCATTTTCTGGTCCTATTTCAATGCCAATTTATATTAATAACGTCGGATTTAGTATAGTAGTCGTTCCAATTAAAATTTAAAAATAACCATTTTAAACGATAAGGAAAATGAATAACAGGACTGATAAGTGGTAAAATGAAACATTTTAGCCTAAACCTAATAACAATGTCCAATACTATTTTCCTACCCTGTAATCAGTGACATCCTGCCTGTAATTTTGGACATTTATAAAATATTTTTCATTTTTGTCGGCACCAAAAACAGGTTCTTGTCGAAGTGTCCCAAACCATACGACCCGGGAATTTCGTGCTATGTCGTACTCTTGACGACAATATTGAAACATACTTGCAGTTAAAATTATGGTTTTGATACTTCTAACAATTTCGAAAAAATTCTACACAATTTGCTAATGTGTTTTGAGAAGTAGAGCTCCTGGTATCCATTTTGGTCTTGTCATTTATGCACCAACGTTTTAGCTGACCCCATATACGACTCACCTGGCGGGATCCGGGCGTAGGTAACAACAGGTGAGTTCACTTAACCCCAGGTACAGGTTTGCATCAGGTCGTTAAATACAAGGTTGATACATTTTTCGGCGTTTGATTTATGACCGCACATTGTCTCATTTTCTAAATTTTCTTTATTCCAAAACTCACAATAAATATACTTTATTGGACATTATGGGTTTCGTAATGACCTTTATACTCCCGCTGAGTACACAACAATTTCATGGAAGAGGCCAATATTTGTGTTATTAAAAATATTACCTTAGCGCTGATCTACATATAAGTTATTAAGTTAATAATGACGACCAGTCCGCTGGCCGTTTGATTATTAAATATTTAAATAAAGACCAGCAATGTTTCTGCTTATTATAATAATATTATATTATTTATTTATAATTCGATAATATGATTTGACTTATAATATTAAACTATATAACCTTATAATGGTCTTTGAAACTGTGGCAAGGCGACACAACAGGTGTGCGATGCATTGCCATGGCTTATCTTGGCATTAATTATGTGTTACTTATTGTATTATTCCTAACTGCCGTCGGTAGTAGGGCCTTGATTTATTTAATTAAGATGATATAGCTAGTGCAAATAATTAACGATGTAGCTTTTAATCGTTATAACACAGCAACGCCTAGTCTCATCTGTTTCATTTCACCGATGTCGCAATATATTTCTCATGATGTATTTTAGCCATCTCGATGCAGATTTATAAATCTACACATGGTTGTATTTCCACAGCTAAATCATCTTTTTGATCATTTTTTATTATGCAAACTTTATAATATTATTGCACTGTCAATATGTCTAGAATGAGTTAACCGATTTTACTGACGCGACTTTTAGTACAATGCTACTTAGGTTCTGCGTGCACGAGGTAATACGTTTGACTGCACGGGCTTCTGTACGTCAACGAGAACTATTTAATCTAGTGTCATTTTCATATATTTAGAAAAATTGCGGCAAAAAGATAGCAGATGTAACTGAACGTACGATACATACAA
>JASANE010002481.1:0-31173 GCA_030248225.1 Trileptium ribeirensis | reverse complement strand
ACTTCTGGGTTTTGTTCAAAATGTTTTAACAACATGCTTTAAGACTTTTTGTATTCTTGAGGCATATTTACTAAGCAATTTTATGAGTCGAAACGTGTGTAAAAATTTCTAAGACAAATGGGTCTTAAGGGCGATTTACAAGTTTTTTTAAAATCTTGCTTTTTTGGCATCTGAACTATTTTTTTATAATATGTACGGTAAGAGTAGAATGTGAACACCGCATGTGGAGAACTACAATCAGGAACAGTTTTAGTATGTTAATCTGAGGCTTTTTACCACAAGTAGAAACTGCTGTCTCCAAGCAAACTAATACTAATACGTAGGCATTGCTTCAAAAAAAAAAAAAAAAGACAGTTGTTGGTGATCCGGCTGGTTATTTGCTTGCGCTGTGAAAGAGAACCGAGCATCAGTGTTGTAATAGCTCAGAGGCCAGCGAGTTGCAACACTAAACGCAAATGTGGGAGGTTCAGTTCATTTGCTGACAAAAATTTCCTTCACGGCATGTCCAAAATGTGACATTAATTCATATAGAGTAATTGGTCGAAATTTTAATTTCGGTGAAAAGAACAAGGCTATCTGATGTTCATCAGAAAGAGATCCTTTCCAACAATTTTTTTAAAAATATGCTCTAGTTCCCATCATGTCAGCCAATAATGGCGACTCCAACGCCTGCCACATCAATGGCCCTCCATCCGCAACTCGGTTAGAATTTTATCTTTATCTTCTTGTTGTACGGTGCCGAGATGGTAGAGCCGGGTAACACTGCGAGACAAACGAAGATGATTGCGTACCTGGATATCCGTTTCATAACGTACAGGTAGCCCACATTCGCGGACGTTCCGAATATATGGCTGAAGTGAAATAAGCAGCCCTGCATGATAGCCGTTGCAAGTTTTTCAAAAGATTTAAATCGGCTCGCCGGAAGTCACCAGTCATTCCCCAGTGTCTGGTTTAACGCTTTCGTGAGTCCAGTTGAATTAATCCAGTTATCATTGAGGTAAACCGCTTTACTTCTACGGGGCAACAACAGACATACAATGAAAAGGAATAATCGCTTTACCTTTGCAATGTGAGCAGTATTTAGTTGCTTGTATCCTGTTCGTTGTTCATTTATATAACCGTTTCAATTAATTAGTGGTGAACCTTTTATACAGGAGCTGCAGACATCATGTCAAATTTGTTCGTAGGCGTTTTGTGATGTATGTTAAAATATATTAAACGTAGTAGGTGCTTAGGGTAAAGTCATTGTGCTTGCAACATTTGAGTATGGGCACTAAACACCTCTAAGCGAAAAAATCTTAAAATGAAAAAAGTTGATGTCAGGTTGGCGGTCGAACCAAAGGTCAGTCGGTTATGAGTCAAAGCGTCAGACCAATCTGTATTGACTCAAACATATTTTTTGTTGAAATTAGTTTGAGTACATGGTGTCTTAGAATATATCTTAGCAGTAGGGTATAACTTGAACTACATTTCAAACGTCGAATGGTGTAGTGTTATTTACCTGTAGTCACGCAGCGCAGGTCAGATTGTCTTGAGATAGAGTCCCCCATTTTGCACAGGGAAAAACTCGACCTACTAGCTATATTTTTGATGCTCAGTCGAAAATCACGCAGCAATTCCTGCAAATGATCAAAAAAAAAAACTAAAAAATTTTTCTGACACCAAGCATTGTAGAGAGCTGGAGAAAAATCTAAAATAATGTCTCAATGTGAAAATGGGAGCCACAAAAAGTAAGTTGCGTATAGCAAGTTAGGGGAAAACGAAAATAGTAAAGCCACACAAATATATTGTTTATTTGGCAGAGCGTTGTGTAGATTCTTTTGTTTGAAGTTTTTCTGTCTTGACAATATTGTTTTTTCAATTAAGATTAATGAAACATCGCGGAGAACAACAACACAAGCACAAACGAAAAAAGTAGTATCGCGTGGCGTTTTTGCTTCATAAATACATCCAGTTTGAGCAATATATTTATTGCTTGATATTTATTTTCTTATTTTTTATCGATTGGGAGAATAATTTTTGAAAACATTTGTATAGATGATAGCTTTTTGAAAATTGGAAACCTGATGAGTTTGGAGCGCCAACCAATGACCTGGAAAAAAACACACTGATTCGAATTGAGGACATCGAAACTTCGTGATGAACGTTGTATTTGAATTCTTTCTTTTAAATTTTTACCAAATTTCTTCAACTAAATGTTTGGATAAAAGCGGAATTTCCAGATATTTTGAACAACGTTGTGTTTGCTGAAGGTTGTTTAGTGCAAATACGATCGATATTGTTAAATTACTTTTTATATCTATTTCTTATTATTTTTAGCTACCGAGTAGGTAATTCGAAAAATAGAAAAAATACAAGCACTATTGATCAAGTGGAGATATGTGCTAGTTAAAGCAGAAAACACTGTAGATTCTATAGCAGCGCGGCATTTCATTTAAACTTCTCGACGTTGCCTCCGCCTTGATATAAAATCTCTCCTAGGTTTATGTGTCATACTTTATAAAGAATATTATTTTGAAAACAGGACCCTTTGCCTAATTCTTCACCTAAAAGTTTGGATAATAGCGGAATTTCCGTCTGTATTTTGAACAATGTTGTGATTGGTGAGGGTTGTTTAGTGCAAATACGATCGATATTGTTCAAATACTTTTATAACTATTTCTTATTATTTTTAGCTACCGAGTAGGTAATTCGAAAAACAGAAAAAATACAAGCACTATTGAGGAAGTGGAGATATGTGCTAGTTAAAGCAGAAAACGCTGTAAATTCTATAGCAGCGCGGAATTTCATTTATGCTTCTCGGCGTTAACTTTGCCTTGATATAAAAGCTCTCCCAGGTTTAGGTCCCATATTTTATAAAAAATACCTACTATTTTGAAAATAGGTCCCTTTGCCTATTCTTCACCTAAAAGTTTGGCTAACAGCGGAATTTCCATGTGTATTTTGAACATTGTTGTGTTTGGTGAGGGTTGTTTAGTGCAAATAAAATTGTTCAAATACTTTTTATAACTATTTCTTATTATTTTTAACTACCGAGTAGGTAATTCGAAAAACAGAAAAAAATGCAAGCACTATTGAGGAAGTGGAGATATGTGCTAGTTAAAGCTGAAAATGCTGTAAATTCTACAGCGCGGCATTTCATTCGTCTGCCTTTTTTGACGTTCCTTTGCCTCTACAGATATAAAATCTCTTCAGGTTTAGGTCACATATTTTATAAAGAATATTTATTATTTTGAAAACAGGCCCTTTTGCCTATTCTTCACCTAAAAGTTTGGATAGTTCGGCAATTTGCACAATGTTGTGTTCGAATTACCTACTCGGTAGCTAAAAATAATAAGAAATAGATATAAAAAGTAATTTAACAATATCGATCGTATTTGCACTAAACAACCTTCAGCAAACACAACGTTGTTCAAAATACAATTATCCAAACTTTGAGGTGAAGCATAGCAAAGGGGAATGATAGATATTCTTTATAAAATATGGGACCTAAACCTGGGAAAAGTTTGATATCAAGGCAAAGGTAACGTCGAGAAGCATAAATGAAAGGCAGCGCTGCAGTAGAATTTACATCGTTTTCTGCTTTAACTACCACATATCTCCACTTCCTCAATAGTGCTTGTATTTTTTCTATTTCTCGAATTACCTACTCGGTAGCTAAAAATAATAAGAAATAGTTATAAAAAGTATTTGAACAATCCTATTTGCACTAAATAACCTTCACCAAACACAACAATGTTCAAAATACACATGGAAATTCCGCTGTTAGCCAAACTTTGAGGTGAAGCATAGCAAAGGGGAATGATAGATATTCTTTATAAAATATGGGACCTAAACCTGGGAAAAGTTTGATATCAAGGCAAAGGTAACGTCGAGAAGCATAAATGAAATGCCGCGCTGCAGTAGAAATTACATCGTTTTCTGCTTTAACTAGCACATATCTCCACTTCCTCAATAGTGCTTGTATTTTTCCTACTTTTCGAATTACCTACGCGGCGGATAAAATTAATAAGAAATAGTTATAAAACTATTTGAACAATATCGATCGTATTTGCACTAAACAACCCTCACCTAACACAACACTGTTCAAAATATATATGGAAATTCCGCTATTATCCAAACTTTTAGGTGAAGAATAGGCAAAGGGGCCTGTTTTCAAAATAATAGATATTCTTTATAAAATATGTGACCTAAACCTGAGAGAGATTTTATATATAGGTAAATGAACGTCGAGAAGCATAAATTAAATGTCGCGCTGTAGAATTTACAGCATTTTCTGCTTTAACTAGCACATATCTACACTTCCTCAATAGTGCTTGTATTTTTCCTACTTTTCGAATTATCTACGCGGCAGATAAAATTAATAAGAAACAGTTATAAAAAGTATTTGAACAGTATCGATCGTATTTGCACTAAACATCCCTCACCAAACACAACACTGTTCAAAATATACATGGAAATTCCGCTTTTATCCAAACATTTAGTTGAAGAAATTTGGTAAAAATTTAAAAGAAAGAATTCAAATACAACGTTAGTAGCGAAGTTTAATGCCTCAATTCAATCAGTGTATTTTTTGCAGGTAGTTGGTTTGGCATACAATACAGTAAGGTTTCCAATTTTAAAAGCTATAAGTATATACAATGTGTTTTTAAAACCTATTACTACACAATCAATAAAAATCAAGAAAATAAATATCAAGCAATAAATATATCAAATTTGATGTTTGTATCAAGCAAAAACGCCACGCGATATTACTTTTTTCGTTTGTACTATGTTGTGCTACGCAATGCTTCATTAATCTAATTGAAAAAACAATTTGTCCAACAAAAAAACTTAAAACAAAGAATCTACACGACGCTCTGCCAAATGACGATTATTTATTGTCATTACTATTTTCGTGACCCCCGGATTTGCAATACACAAACTTACTTTTGTCGTAACCATCAGATTGTGACATTGTTTTCGAACTTTCTGCGGCTCTGTACGATGCTTCGTGTCAGAAACATTTTTAGTTATACCATTTGATCATCCAAGATTTGCTACATAATTTCGACTAAGCATCAAAAATATAGCTATCATAGGTCGAGTTTTTGCCTCTGCAAAATGAGCTCTATTAAACAGATACTGACCTGCGCTGCGTGACTACAGGTAAATAACACTACACCATTCGACGTTTGAAATGTAGTTCAAGTTATACCCTACTGCTAAGATATATTCTAAGACACCATGTACTCAAACTAATTTCAACAAAAAATATGTTTGAGTCAATACAGATTGGTCTGACGCTTGACTCATAACCGACTGACCTTTGGTTAGACTCCCAACCTGACGTGACTTTTTTCATTTTAAGATTTTTTCGCTTAGAGGTGTTTAGTGCCCATACTCAAATGTTGCAAGCACAATGACTTTACCCTAAGCACCTACTACGTTTAATATATTTTAACATCCATCACAAAACGCCTACGAACAAATTTGACATAATGTGTCCACTTCCTGTATGGAGGCACGGCGATGAGTATGAAACGGTACATAAATGGACAACGAACGGGTTACAACAACTGTATATTATTCACATTCTTAAAGGTAAAGCAGTTATTCCTTTAGTATACTGTCTGTTGCCCAGTAAAACTGAAGCAACTTACACCTCAATGATAGCTGGATTAATTGCAACTGGAGCTAGCAAAGGTTATCAGGTTAGACCAACCTCAATAACTAGTGACTTTGAGCGAGCCGGAATTTAATGCTTTTTCTGAAAATTTTCCGACGGCTACAATGCAGGGCTGCTTATTTCACTTCAGCCAGTATGTTCTTCGGAACGTCCGCGAATGTGGGCTACCTGTACGTTATGAAACAGATCCCGAGTTCGCAATCCATCTTCGTTTGCTCGCAGTGTTACCCGCTCTACCAGGTGGCAAGGTACAACAGAGATTCAATAAAATTATAACCGATTTGCAATGAAGGCCATTGATGTCGCACACTTTGAAGTAGCCATTATTGGCTGATATGTTGGGAACTAGGCATTGTTTAAAAATATTTTGGGAAGATTTTTATCTGATGACATCCAACGCTGTTCTTTTGCGCGATTAAACTTAACCATTTACTTTATGAATTAATGTGCATTTTGAATACCGTGAAAGAAACTGTTGCCAGCGAGATGAACTGAACCTGAGCCATTTGCGTTTAGTGTTGCACTCGCTGGCCTCTGAGCTATTACGACGCTGATGCTCGGTTCTCTTCACAGCGCGAGCGAATAACCACGCGTCATCAAACAACCGCTACGCAACGAACTGTGTTAAGCAATGCTACGTATTGTATTAGTTTGCTTCAGAGCAACTACTTGTGGTAAAAGCTCAAGATTAACATACTAAAACTGTCCTGATTGTAGTTCTCCATGCGGTGTTCACATTCACTCTTACCGTAGAATAAAAAAATTAGTTCAATGCCAAGCAAGATTTTAAAACTTGTAAATCGCCCTTAAGACCCATTTGTCTTAGAAATTTTTACACACGTTTCGACTCGTGAAATTGCTTAGTAAATATGCCTCAAGAATACAAAAAGTCTTAAAGCATGTTGTTAAACATTTTGAACAAAACCCACCGTTGGGTGATAGCCCATCTGCTTTGACGATAGCTTACAACCAACTGACCATTACCTGAAAACCTAGCCGTCTATTTCCCATAATCCACTTTTCCTCATACGCAAGCAATGTATATATGTGTCCCAGCACTGTGAACGAAACTTTTAGAGGAAGTTGTTTTACCATAAAATAATAAGTGTCCGGATGCTAACTCTTACAGCATATAATTTTATGGTTGATATTACTCCGTAGCATTAAATACAACTTGCATTGTTAGAGTACTGTTGCAAAACGTTCTTAAATTCTCTCACTTTAAATGTCGTCCGACGCATACTTTGCTTCACAGCGAACTTGTACCTTATATTAATATTCAGATTCATTCAGTTTTGCTTTTACGATTAAACGAACAAGAGGTTATTATCAATTATAATGTTTCCTAAGCATGTTACACATCATAGTTTGAAATATATCCTGGATGTACTTTCTGTGTTTCAAAAGTAAGTGGTAGAAGCTTTGACATGTACACTACGTTTACGTTGTTTGCGAACGCTTTCCTACATTTTTTAGACTGAGCGTGTATTTACACATATATAATGTTCATATTCTCTAACTTATATCTTCACAAAAAAATGGTGCCGCTTACTGTACAACTTGTGTATAATAGCATAGATTTTGTATAAACGCAATTACGACATATTCATAAACATAGGAAAAGAATCTAAAAGTTAGCAAGGTTGCAAAATAAGAATTTGTTCAAGTAATGCTTTCACTTTAATGCACTGTCATGTGTCCGGTCGCTAAAATACTCTGTATAATAACCTAAGCCTTTGTAAAATGCGTCGTAAACGTTTGTTAACGTTAATGCGGCGTTGACTTTGCATAAAGGACTCATCATTTGGAAATTTTTGTCGGCTAAAAATTATCGCAATACGATCCAATGAATATATACAGTATATAACTGTACTAGATAACAATATATTTTTGGAAAAATATCATCTTAATAATGTAAGAGTGAAATGTGTTTCGAACTGCAGTTTCTGATGAGGATTTAAAACAGCAATTAGTTTCTTAGATACCTCTGATAATTCGTCTCACCTACCTCACAAAAAATGATTTCAAAAATTCAATACTAAAAAATCTGCTTCCACGTTTTCGCTTTGTATCTAAAACATATAATATTTTCTGGAACCTATACGAATTAGTGAGAAGAAAACTTTAACGTAATTTTTGTTAGCAAAATAACTAGTAAAATTAAGCTGATATTCAACTTTGGTAGAAATTTGGTGCTCCTTTCAAAACTCGACCTTGTGCCACTCTCTTGAAACAGGAAAAAGGAATATACGTTCACTTTATCTCATGAAAATAACAGATACCAATATAGTACGCACGCAATTACTTTCTACGTATAGGGGGCTTTCCCCTAGTGTTAGTTGGTGGTGGTGATGTTGACTGGGTTTTCCCCTCGTTAGGTGGTGTCTGACTGCAACAAAACTGTTCTTTCAACATGCAACCGTCTGATGATTATGTTGAGTATGCACAATACGTGCGGTGTCTCCCAGTCAAAATTTTCAGACGACGACCCTGATTTCAACGCAATGTCCTAGTATTATTCATTTTAAGCATTTATCGTTGTCATTTAAATATGATATTTCAATGCTTGTCGGTATCATTTTAGCCACAGCAATTTTACCGAAACACGAGATGAAAGTCAAAACGTATACGCCACGCTGCTGTTGGCAATTCCGATGACAACTGTCTTTGGTAACATTATGGTCATTGCATGTATTTATCGTGAGCGATCACTTCAGACGATAACGAACTATTTTCTATTCAGTATGGCGGTGTCCGATGTTATGGTTGCAACGCTTGTAATGCCATTTGCTGTCTATGTAGAGGTAAAATCATCAACGAGACTAAGTTAATTTAGTATTGTTTTTGAAATATTAATATATGCGTCTAAATATTCACTAGACAGATGCTTTCATGGTTGCGAAAACGCTAACATTATTACTACTGGTTTAGAAAAAATTTCATGTCATAACGGTTTTCGTGCTGAATCGAATTTAGTCAGAATAGCAATCACCTCAGCTTAGCGTCCAAGCAGAAGTGATATATTTTTCTTATTCGTCCTAGAACTAGTCATTCAGATTAAATATTTCCAAGAAAATGTAGCAAAAATTTATGCTTAAATTTGTTGTAACTAAAACCATTTATTCTATAAACTAGCCGTATTCCTATGATTATTTCGGTTTTTATAAAATTTAACATGGTAAAAAATGAGTAATACCTAAGTCCGGACAAATACAAGCAGATAAAAACAGACTCATAAATGAGAAAGCGGCTAAATTTCTTATCCAGTTTAATTAAAATAGGAATTTCACAAACGACAAGGATTTACCAGACTAGTTACGATATTATAACCTTTAATGTGCAAATATTGTCTTTGACATTGTGCAATGTTACATCAATTTATTGGAAAATTGCATAAATATTTTTAATACAAAATTTAATAACACTTATTTTCATGCAAGTGTTATTAATCCTAACAAGAATCCTACTAACATCTAACCTTAGTTTGCGAACGAATGTCACGATAGTTTCTTCAAAAATGTCAAAATAGCTAAACTAGGATGATAAAAAATACAGTTCTTAATGCCCAAACAACAACGCCTTTAAAACAGTAAGCTTAGTTCTAGATAATCGTTGTGAAATCCGATGCCTTCCAAAGACAAAAATCCAACTCAGTCATGACTATTTCGATAAAATATAACCATTAAACACATTAAACGTCGTTCTTATCTGGAATACAGTTTCCCCAATTATCCATATGCCTCGCGTACGGTCCCACAATGCTGCTTACTTATTTGCCACAAAATCACAACATTTGTTAGAATGGAGATAACTTTTCATGTCACTTTTTCTGGTTAAATAAATAGTTGCTTTCCAATCTAAATTGATTATGGCTATTAACAAACATTAACTTGGCTAAGCACATAGCGAGACATTTTACAAAATGTCATTGCAAAAAGCATTCTAGTCAGTTTCACATATTTTCTGATGTTTCGAGTATAAGCAGTAAATTCTGATTCTAAGCCATAGCCACTAAGCATATTGTGATCAAAATGCTAAGACAAAGTCTTCACACACTAAGGCGCGGTCTCAGGTATTATATTACCAACATCTCGACTATACGTTGTCAATTTCACAGTAGTCATTTGTCGTCATTTCACGGAATTTTTCGTCAATTCCAAAGTGAAATTAAGACATCAGACGCAGAAATATTCTAACACCGGCTACGTATTATAAGACGACTTTTATATTATAAGCATACATCACAACTGGCATTGTCCGTTACTATGCTGAGCAAATGCCTTTGTTAGCATTAACCAAACGTGGTATAAAAACAGACAGTCAAATGAAAAACGTTTGCCCACTTAATTCCGGAAATGACATGTTGCAGCATACATCATTTCGGCAAATTCCAAATACGCATTTCGAGTAACGTGATAGTAATAAATACTGATACGGAAGATAAAAATACCGCACTGCTATTATTTTGACCCCTATTTGTCATATATAGATAGGCTTTTGGTTTCGCAACAATACGATGTAGCATCGCATGTTAATGACCCCGAACAGATGAAAATGAGATTTCAATCTTGTTTTATCACAATACTATTATACACTAATAAACTGTGAACACATCAATGCGATTCAACATGTCATTTATGAATGCGAACAAATGCGGCGAATTCGGCAAATGACGCTTATGGAAATTTCGTTTTCAACACTATCCTCTGATTAGCATTGGCATACCGATAGCAGACTTGTGACCGCTAAATTCTGGATGATCTAGTTTATGATTTTGGCAAATAGAACTACACTGGTTCATGCACATAATGTAAAATCACGCATAAATGGTTGTTTTTCACTCTTATTCAGTTGACAAGGTTGTTACTGGCTACGTTTCAGTTCTGGTATGCAATATCTGAGATTCCCATGCTATTAACATTTTTTTCACAACAGTTCAGCAGTTACCATGTCGTAGAACGTAGTAGCAAATTTCTGCTTGATCTTCATATAAATGTGGGCGTTGTTTGACTCCTACTTTTGTCATTATGTGCTGCTGGTTGAATGCAGGAATGCACGTGGGTTAGCTAAGCGTGACCCATACTACTGCAACGGGTTTTCACGAGGAACTGGACCCCTATATTTTACAGACACAGCGACTGCCACCGCGAAAGAGCACGATGAATAAATAAGTTCACGTAAGCTGATTTGCCGATTTGTAGAATATCTAAAGTGTTCAATTTTTGCCTGTATGCATGTCGCATGATAAAGTTGCCGCGTGATACATTCTTGTAACGTTACAAGTTCGTATCATTCTAACGAATATGAGTATGTATTCAAAAACTCAGTCGTTCAAAAACTCCAAATTTCATTTCATAGATGATACAGGCATAATGTTCATACATAAATATAATTTATGATTTAGCTCGCACACAGGATTTAGTCAAATTCAACAATGAATCCCACACTAAAGAAGTTCTGATTACTTGTTCACACCTGATTGACCGACAAAATCTATGGTTGTTTAGCAAAAAATATACTTCTTATAAAAACAAAGCTGCGGACCTAAACATATCATACATAGATATATATATATATATATATATATATATATATATATATATATATATATATATATATTTCTATATTTTAAGATTCTATGCTTATTGTAAAGGGAACATATTAATAACTATAACTGGAAAAGAATTGTCGGTTTGCAATTTTTGTACCTGATCATTGACATTATGTTTACGGATTGCACATATTAATGTGAATAACATCTTATTCGAGTGAAGCACGAAATGTGGTTCAAGTGCAGCTCCTAGTGAGTGTTCTATGAAGCGTAGATTTACAAACATTCTGACAAATTATTTTACCCAGAAACGAATTATTTTAGCTATGTATATATAAACAGTGTCACATTATGTTTCTTCGAATGTAGTTTAATAATGCCTAATTCGCACCGGAAGACGCATCCGCCCCGCTACCCCCAGCCCCAGTGCTATAAAATTTCACGATAATGGGCAAAATTTTACGGGAAAACTAGCAAAATAGAGAAATTAGAGCAAAATTGGGTAAGTTTTGAAAATTTAGAAATTTCTACATCCAACGCCCTGGCCTATATCCTCGAGCACGCTGCACCCCTATCTCGCTCCTACCAACCGGCTGACGGTCATATTCTACCCCTCTACACATTAAATAGAACAATAATTAGCCAAACCAGATTATACGACTCTGACTTACAGTTGTCAAAAATAAAATGCAAGCAAAAAACTAGGTATGTAATCAATTAATATAAAACTTTGGATTTAAAAAAATTGGCAAAAAAGATTTTGATTTTAGATTTTGCTAAATGCACTTCTGCAGAATTAGAGCTAATGAGCGATATACTTATGGCTCGCTGAGCCGAAACATCATCGACTTTTTTGCAAAATGGGGTGTCGATACTGCTTCCGTTGTAGAGCTTACCTTAAATTCGCATTTTTTAATTAATGTTTGCTGGATCTGGGATCTATAAGAAGCAACGGCAATAAATGTTTACTATTATTATCTATTGGGTGTAGAAAATTGCTATTCATGCACGTTTAGGCGATACCTTAGGAGAACAAGTGATACTTTTAATATATATTTCCAAACATTGGCGACGTAATGAGAGAGACATTACAATGACTGCTTCGACAGCATGGCAGTAATAAAAAAATTCCGCAAGCCTAGCGAACAACTGTTATAATCCGGGTGTTCAAGAAACGGATCACACGGAGTGCAAAAACTACTGTGGTATAGAAACTTTTAACAGTTGTCTTCAAATAAAACTAGAAGCATTGTTCATGAACCATCCTAAGGAGCGCCACAGTCTAACGATGGAATTTCAGGCGTACGTCAGGCCAGGTAGGGGTTCATAGTCCAGATAGTTGCTATTACAACTGAGAATTCCAAACGTTACCAATAGCATTGCGCTTCTAAGTTTAGTATCATATTATCCTGTAGTGTGGCCCAACTCGGTTTGACCCGACCCAACCCGCCAGCGCGCAGTTCAATCCGACCCGACCCTCACTCCGCCCGATCCGACTTCCGTCTTTAATCTCGACTATCGGACATCGACTATCGGATGACATCGCAACTGCTAGCAGGGTCCGAAGCTGAAATGCAAAACGTAATTGAGTGGTTCTGGTTACACAAGCACTGCAGCAATGTGGACCTAAAGATGTTATGACAAAAGAAAAAGTCCTGTCGCGTTGCTGTACAAGCTGGAAGTGTTCAAACGCAATTGCCTACACAATATACTGAGCGTCATGCGACTCAGTAACACTTCAAACTGTGCTCTCTATGGCTGGACCTACTGAAATTTCAGCATCGCAACAACAATTATGCACGACAATACTTCTGCGATGGCCGTTCCACATACTAAGGATGGCTGATACCTGGCTACCAAAAGGAATGCTGATGTTGTTGTTTGACGTACCAGGGAATTGGAGAAGATCACAAAGACGAGCCTTTACAACATAAAACAGGGCAGTGTTGACGGAAACGGCGCAGCTATTCAGGAACATCCATGGAGCAGCTGACCACGAGAGCCTATGCAGATCACGATCAAGCAATGGATCGTTATCAATAGAAATCGCGAATCAACCGCGTTCTACGAACTCCACATATCAGTGGGGAAAGGAGAATACGAGAGAATATACTCTAAACTTAACATCATATGGCACCACAAACACTTATAGAAAGTTAAAAAATATTTAAGTCTTTTCATTGCGGATCGGACGCTAGTCAAGTTGAAAATATTTCGAAATTACTCGAAGATATGAAATAATTAATAACTATTACCTTATCACAAATGTATGTGCTAAATACACACAGTACGAATTTTCACAATTTATATTGATAGAAAATTACAAATCACGCCCGTTATGAATCCCTATATCAATGGATACAGGCGATGCTGGCACTATATAATACTTTCACACATCCAGCTGCACTGAAAGCTAGATTCGGGCCAGGGTATTCCAAAAGCATTAGGGTATATGGACCGTAAAACATTACCTAGAAAGTTATCTCTTTTGTGATCATGCTGAGGAACATAATTCCTTTTAGGTGAAACTATGTTTAGAAAATCAAATATATAGAGGAAATCGGTGTGCATAGGAGAGTAGGGGTTATTCATAAAGGTTAGATCTTCCAGAGAGATATTTAACCTCCACTATGAGTAGCAGCGCCAGTCTGCAGCTCCATCTCCAGTGCCTAAAAGCTAGCGGAAAAATTTAATAATTATGAGCGAATCTAAAAATCGTAAGAGGAAATAGGCAAAATCGGCAAAATGATGAAGAAATATTGGTGTGCAAAAGGCTCGGTTACCCTGCTCGTGCATTACCCTACGGCGACTACGTAAGCTGACGGGCTTATACACCTATGATGTATTTCGATTCAAGAAGGTATATTGTGTTTACGAGCTGCATCATCGAATATGAGCAGTATCATAATTTATTGTCACCCACTTCAAAGGGTCCCGCCTACATGATATAATTCATATCACTCCCTGTACAATCGACAGCAGATGACAAGTATCTTGTCACTCTGTTTGCTAGGCGATATGACATATATCGCCCTAGGGCGAGTTACTTGTCATTGTGAAACAGTGCCATAGGAGAAAAATATCACATTCGCCAACTCCTCGGTAATAACATAGCACTCGGCCTCCGGCCTTGTGCAATATTATTACTTCGGAAATATGTCAAATGTGATATATTTCTCTTATAGCACTGTTTCACAATGATGACAAGTAACTCGCCCTGGGGCGATATATGTCATATCGCCTAGCAAACAGAGTGACAAAGTATTCTTATCGTTTAATGTTTCATTGTAAGCCTTATACAGTATATATACATTCCTCTAGAAGCTCTCAATATTTTCAGTTTTCAAACGGGAATTGGTATTTACCGCGCGCGATATGCGACGTTTATATGTTTCTCGATGTCGCATTTAGCACTGCGTCGATACTAAACATGGTATCCATTAGTTTTGACAGGTATGTTAAACAGTATAATCATTGTCATATATCTAATGTTAACTCCGCTGAAATTGAAAATACTTAGGCTTTGAACGAATTAGGGTCGCATATAGAAATTACATTTTAGTTATAACTCAGTCCACTGTGTGTGGTCGTATGTAAATGTGATATTACACTGTGTGGTCTCCATCCTAACTAACATCGTTTAATCACTTTATATGACCACTAAAGATTGCAACATTGCAGCTCAGCGACAGGTGCCAGTGAAGATAGAATCAGACTGGCATTAACAAGATAGTATCTGAGTCGTATTTCTTTAGTATTTTAGTATATATCAATAATAATATACTGTTAATAGTAAAGCCGATACGCTTATTTTTCAAGTATATTGATTTGCTTTAACAATATTTTAATATATTATACCTACTACTCCCAACTGCCGTTGGGCCTTTAGCTCACTAAATTCGATAAAAATACGCAATTTTTGTACTAAATCCACAACTTTTTTAGAGAGGAAAGATGACTTATTGTATTATTTTGTCGCAAATATACAGTCTATATATGTGCTTTCTAATGCTTTTGGCTATGTCCACATTGAAAGGTGCACCGACGACGGTCCAAACGATTTCTATTCTTTTCTGAATTATATTTGGTGGCGGTTAACACATTGTCAATATTATTACATGGCTAGATATTGACATCACTAAATTCTGGCTTTGGATTTTTGTTTTTACACTTTTGTTTCGTTTTTTCAGGCATATATTATTCAAGTTCAATTTGCACGGTAATTGGGAATTCGCCAGCCAAGGCGCTTAGCGTATTATAAATAATATCAAATTGTATTAAAATAAATTTTAATTTATTTTTCAGGTATATCGCGGTTTGCCGTCCATTATCGTACGCTCGTCACGCTTCGTCATCCAGCTCACGTCGTCGAGTTGTAGTAACGATTCTTGGGGTTTGGGCACTAGCGTTCTCGATCGCTCTGCCAATACCTTTCGGTACGTTTTCGAACAATTAATTAAATAATGATAGGGTACTTTACATTTCACAGCTTTTACTTTTTTATTACTCCTGGATTCTGCTTATTCCGCTTCCGGCCAGATCTCGTAATCCACTACTCTAAATAGAAATTCACTGTTAATAATTTTTAGACAGTTTAGGAAATTACGGTTTTAATTTCATTATAAATTTCAACTCACGTGTTCAATAATCCTGTTCAAAATTATATAAACGATGTTTCGTACGAATTAAGAATACATCTACTGTATGGTTTTTATTAGCCCCACCCCGAAAATCCCCAATTTTGAAGGTACAGCAAAAATTCTAGTATCATTCGATTGTAATATGGTTCTAGCATACTGGCGAGAACAATGTTTCAAAATTTTTTGGTGTCATGTGTTTGGCCCATTTTAATAAAAAAACGGAACAAAACTTTTTATTATAACTATGACTTAATAGACATTATTAATCAAATCAATCTTTCGCAGTAGGGCTCAAAAATTTTGATAGATTATCGCTTGTAAAACGCGTTTCGCAAAATAGTCAAATCTCTGAACTCTAGCAACTCGTTAATGTGTGAACAGGTCGAGCTAATTTTGGCTGTCAGCTCCGAAATGGATGCTTCGAGCATTTAGAAAATTGTTTTAGAAAATTTTTGTACCATGAGGGACCTTTGAAACCACAACAAAACGGAACATTTCTGTTATAAACGTGATTCTTATATAATTTTGAAAACCGCCACAGTAACTAAGAGTCAAAAGGTACCATAATTGTCGATGTATCCTTTAAATTAAGGATTTTCGGGCAGTGAAGGCGAATCGAAAAGAAACCATCTTTTATAATAATTTTCGACTGTGGGCTTTGTTGCAAAGAGCTTATTTTTTATAAAATTATATGTTCTTATACATGGATGATTACTTTTGTTTTTAATTTTTATTTATGAGTCGACTTTCCGGTCGACTCAGTAACGAAACTAAACCCGTTCAAATAAATGCATATTAGGGCAAAATTGAGCTGAGGTGGATATGCCTTAGTATTAATGTGTGTATATTCTAAAAACATTGAGCAAACTTTCACACAGTCTAAGCCATCTGGAGTCTTGCTCGGTTTGAGTCCAGCATCACGAGGCTCAGAATGAGCAAATTTGGTTCATTCCGAGCCAATTTGGCTCAGTCATTTTGCAGTGATTACAATTTGTCTCAAATATAATGTTCCATCAATGAAAACAACGATATTTACACAGCACAAGGCACCTACTGAGCTCAAAATCTAGGCAACTACTAAGCTGTACAACGACAACATTTGTCGTCGCAGAAAAATTTTACTCCTGTAGCTGAAATGTGGTTGGCGAAGTTTCTCTTCTGCACAATATATAACTCACCTGTTTCTTGCCCTTCAGAAGCAAGTGGACAGAGAATAATAAGATATTTAACTAAGCAGTCGTATTATAGTAACTTAGTTTCAACATTGTTTTTTTAATTCTACAGTTGGTTTTTAAGTGAAATATTAGGTTAACCTGATTCCTTAAGCAAACTTAACAGCACCATGATGCGACTTTATTAAATCCAATAAGCGGAGGACTTCTAACAAAGACTAACGATAGTATAAGCTGCCTTGTGCGTCATGACACGGGTGTGAGACTTGTAGTGTTGGGCAACGGCCGGTTTTGAAGTCAAGCGGAAGGCCGTTAAAGTTTTCCACTGGACTACAGTAAACGGGCCCCTGACCGCCAAGAAGCTTTCCTTACTACGATACAAATTTAACATTAGTAAATGATTCCACATCATTTATTGAAAAATCGATTTGTACCTGGTTTTGCACGGCGTACTATAGCGAGTGCTGAATCCTATGTCTAGGCAGACTGACCGTACTATATTTAGTGCTGGGCACAGCCGATTATGAGGACTATCATTAAACCTTGACACATATTAGGTTAATAAAAATCTATATATTATAAGCTTAAATATAACAAGATGTAACTCGCATGTGGATTATTGGTAATTACATATACATATAAAAATTCCAGTAGTATTTTTAAATCACTTGCTATGCAGTAATAAACGTATAGACGACGGCCGACCGGCCCCCGCCGACTTTGGGAGTTTTGTCCCGGCCCCGTCCGCCAACGTTCATTCAACGCCCCAGTCCTGCCTTTCAGGCTTTTGTTCTGTCCCCCCCCCCGCCCCCAACTTCTGCTCCAAATCCAAGCAAAAAAATAAAAAACAAATCATATTTTTGTTCGATTTTAGGACAAAACTTTAGAGGGACAAGCCGGTGACAGAACAAAAGTTTAAGAATCAATCCTTTTGTTTGCATACGTGCGAAATTGGCAATTGCACGAGCTTACCAATTTCGTTCGTAGATCGCTGAGTCCGAGACGCATTTATCAAGCTGAAAATAGTAGTGGCTGTGAACAGCCACGAGCACCCAATGGTGGTGGGAAGCGCATGTCTCCTGTGGGCCCCCTGGCCTTGGCTACTCCCCTGCATTTAAGTAACTTTATAATAAAAATGACGCACTAACAACGATTAACTGAAATCAGGCCAAATTTTATGATATTCCGAAATGCGAACCAACACAGCGGAAAGTTCTGAGTTGCAACTGCGACCGTCGATGGCTTTTAAAATCTAAACATAGAGTATATAATAGCTGTTTAGTTAACAGTGAACACACAATTCTTTGTTGTAGGTGTGAATCAACTTAGTACAAACGATGATTACAAATTCCATTGCGTTTTCCGAAATGCTGACTATATTCTGTATTCGTCGTTGGGTTCGTTTTACGTTCCTGCCGTGGGTAAGTTAAAAACAAACACGCTTTACCAGGTATTTTGAAGATACTAAAATAAGTCCAGGACATCAGAAACCATTATGTTTGCTCAATATTGGCACTTCGCGGCATTTTGTTTCAACTGTAAAGATATGGCGAAGAGTCGGATATATATTTCAGAAGTCTTCGGAAATTCAATTTCGGCTTTGGCCACTAGGAATAATTCTTGAACCATTGTGATTTTTTAGTGTAATCCTTGAGCAATTTATGAAATGACCGTTTACGGAGTTAAGTAACTGCAACTTGATATAAAAATGGGTTACATCATTCAGACGAGATTAAAATCTGAATACATATACCCACGACCAGTATTATAATAACAGAGAGAGACTATTTTTAAATTAGAAGTTGAATCAGCGATGTTAGGCTTGAATTACACCAATGGATCTCAGCGATACATTATGCTGCGCGCCACCCAGGTGCGTCGCAGAAAAATTTAAACTGGAGGGGGGTAGGGCAGCCGCTCATTGTGGGGCAATCAAACATAATATATAATGTTATCGTGATGAAAAAATATTTTGTTGCACTTGTAAACTGGGGAGGGGCATCAACATCAAACCAAGGGGAGGGCACGACCCCCCAGTGCTCCTCCCCCCCCCCCGGCTACGACGTGTGAGCCCACCATAGTAGTCCTGACAGCATTAGGCGAACGTCGAGCGATGCATACTTCAAGATGTTTAACGTCATGGAAACGGCTGCCAACATGTAGTCAGTAAATCAGGTAAACAACACTAGACTACAAACTGTGATCTAGTGTAAAAGCTTGAAGGCTTATTTGTTAAACGAATCTGACTTAATTTCAAATCTACAACGAAACAAAGTTTTTGCCTATATATTTCAAGCTTTGTTTTGTGTAAAAGCTTCATTTTAAAGTACACTTTGAATTTTCAACATATTTTTCGTTGACAGTTATGATAGCGCTCTACACAATTCTACTGCGAAAGCGAAAACGGCAGGTCGACCGCATACGCAATTATGCATCAACGAAGAATCAGTATCGACAAAAAAGGTTGCTGCAGCAACAACAACTTCCAGGACACGAGGACATCGAACATCAACAGGTACACCTTCAACGTAGCAATACACTTTGTGGCAGAAATCCGGCAAACGGTTCTACGTCAAAATCGTCAAGACAATCTACGCCTGTGCCTCAACCGAAAGCGACTGAGCGACAAATCTGTTGGAAAAGCTTATCGATTGGTATAATACCGATGTTCTACAGTCAGAACGACGACGAAATTTGTGATGATGACAAACTTTCGGGGTCGTCATCGCAAAAGGAAGATTTTGAAGTCGACGCGGTCAGCAGCTGCGCTAGTAGCCAAGGTTCGTGACACAATTTCTGCTCCGTCACGGTGTATACCAATGTAACTTATAGGGGCGGAAATGAAATGCATACTATACCGTTCTCGTTATGCTAAACCTATGCCTGAACATTGGCCTAAGTGGGTGGGCTGCCGCCCCGAACCTAAGGTCTTCTTTATTCTAGCTTTATAACGTCCGTCACCAAAAGTGACATGAGCCTGAGCGTATGCAACGCAGCACTATTCCAAGTAGAACTAGAACGTGATCGATATGTATGCACCTTTTCAGGAAAGCTGTTAGCGTTTGCTGAGGCCGTCAGAAGCAGCTGCAGCAGTTAAGGTCAGCGACACAACAGTATAGCAACAGGGTATATAGTCCTAACAAAGTGTGACTAATAATATACTATTTCATCTTTGACAGTCAAGAAAGTTTTCCAAGATTCCTGCTTTCTTTATAACAAGCGCTGACACCAACTTTGAAAGTCAGCAAAATGCTATTTGTTTTGTTTTGTGAAGTTATGATTTTAACCGTAAACCAACAGATACTAGGTGCTGTTTCGATAGTACCGTTAGGTTTAGCGTCACTGATAATTATTGGGCAGTCAGTAAACAGCATGACTAAACACTTAGATATATTGCAACGGTCAGCTACTAAACTCTTTTAAAGGATTATTTGTCAAAGTTGCACCTTAAATAAAATCGGAGTATTAACTGCAAAGATAGCGCCTATAAAGATAGCGCCTATAAAGATAGCGCCTATAAAGATAGCGGCTATAAAGTTAAATAAAAATCGGACTATTTACAAAGATAGTGCCTATAAAGGTAATATTTATATTAAGGCCCGGAATATGTTTCCTCAAAACCAAGTCTGAAAAAAGGAATTTGGTCAATAGTATCAGGCTGTCGCTTTCAAATGGAAACAAATATTCCAAAACAATAATGATAACAATTAAAATATACACTAATTTTCTTCCAAAATATTTTTGTCTATATATTCAGTAGTTTCTGCGATATTGGAGAAATATTCCTGATATAGTGCACAGACTATAAGTAGACATAATAAAAATTGTAATAGTTATAGGCTATAAAAATTAAAATCAAATACCGTCAGTCAGTCGCGAGTTTTAGAAGCAACAGCAAATTGTGTGATTTTGACTCAAATCTGGTTCTTTTTCCTTTATCACTCCCTTGCTAAAGACGTTATTGGCTGGAAAATATGCCGCGAGTGCAATATTAACTATCGCCCGTATAGCTCAAAATTTATATATATACCATCAAGGTTACCATTCTACATATAAAACAACAAATTGGGCCAGATTTTAGTGTAAAAGTGTGCGTTTGTGATCTCTTAGTTTGAAGAAGGAGGCATACAGAAAATTACTTTTGTTGTATGCCGACTGTTAAACAATCGCAACGAAAAACTTACTCCATAACATCCGTTAAAATTCCGTAATATTCGAAGCGTTTTAGCCGTTGTGATTTCCTTCCTTGATTATAAATGAAATATTATACCGCTTTTCTGGGACCGTTTACATTACACTGCATCTAGCTATAGTTGTTATATACCAAGAAAGGTAATACATCTGCGCTACACTAGATGCTTCGCAGGGAACATTGGCTTTTGTGGTTACTTCAATGCACCTGAAACTTGTTACATTGTTATCTGTGCTAGTATAGGTTAGGTCGTTGTGAACCAACATAGTCACGAATTTGGTGTATCAGTTTATCGTTTATCAATTCACGTCACTAAAATAAACGACATAGCAAGGCCTTCAAATACCTTTTCTAAGCGCAATTTTAGCGCCGCAAGAATGTTTATTGCAGAATCAAAAATAATTTTACATTTTATGTTTTCCGAAGCAGCTGGTAAAATTGCTTTTATAGAAGTCCAGGACCGGACCTTAACCAAAAGCTGGAGCGTTTTTGAGAATTGTTAATTCCACAATTAGTGACGATATAATGATAAGTTATCACACCAAGAATATCTTTTACTGCGTTTGCAATATTGTGGTACTGACAACCCGATATCTGTACGTCTTTTCACTAACTTGCCCGCACATACTACCGCTAAGTAAAACGGTCGTTTTTGTGGTATGTCTGTTTGAAAAAACTTTGCGTACAATTCTTCGAAGTCAAATTTCATTGTATGTCGAGCACTTTTTATTTCATGTACCAAATCAGCTAAAGTTTCACATACAAATTTTGACAGGGATACCGTCGTTGGATTGCTGTAATTGTAGACTGACGTAAGTCGTATGACCAATTTAACTAATTGTTATTGAATGTGACCAAAACTTCCAAATCGTCGTGAATGTGCACACTAATGAGGCGCTAAATTTCTTTTGAAAACGGGGTATTGCTTTCATTGTACAAGTAATCAACCATAATATAACAAATTTGTTCCGGACAAACAATCCATTTCGCAGAAATCATTTCGAATCATTTTTCCATATGAAGATTCGTTTATTGGATGGTTTTGCTTTTGGAACCTGTGATTACGCAACATAAGTCCGGCATGTCGTTTCATACCAAGTTGAATTAATTTTACATACCAATACACAATATCTATGGACAAAATGATATGACCATTGAAATGAAATGAGAGAAAATAGAAGCAACACAACAACGGACCTGACTGACTAACGGTAACAATCATTGTACAAAGTATAAGATATTTTAATGAAGTTATTAGTACAGTTTCTAAAAATCAGTTTCCGTATGTTCAGCCTCTAGTGCCAGCTGTTTGCGAATCTTGGTTATATCTATTTGTTCCGCGGTCCTGGGTCTCTTTACCCTCATCACATTTGATGTAATATATTGATTTCGGCCAGATTCCGAACACTTTGACATTTCTAAAGGCACTAGCAATTTTAATGGACATGTAACTACTTTTGCATTTGGAAGCTGCACACGCCAAACGACAATTGCCGTCTGTGCTTTTATACCGCGACCGTGAATGACGTATTTTTCATAGTAATGGCGATATTGTTTTAATCGGAACTATTTGATTTTATATGATTGTGTATCGCTAAAATTTTTCTTATTCAGTTTTTCCTGAGATCGTTCTCTAACATACGCTATGTATTCTAATTCCCAAATTGCCCAAAACTGATCAATAAACTTACGCACTTTTACCCACTGTTCGAAAAGCTTCTGTGCACACGGTGGACTTACATTACGTTCTTCAAGAGCTTCATGACAATAACTTTGCAATCCATGTCGTAGGACTTTTGCTAAAATGTCAGCAGGCGTCAAAACATGTTGCCCAACTTTAGTATGGAGTAGAACAACAGGTCCTGCATTGATTATTGCTGCCAATTCATATGTAATCGTTTTCAAATAGATCATTGTTAAATATCGCTTTCCTAGTGATTTAGATAATGTACCATTCGCCGAGCATATTAATCCCTCGTAGAATCCACCATCCAGGACGACAAATGTGGAACGAGCTACCATTTAATAGATGATTGCAATAGACAATATTTTTGAATCTTGGTACGACGAAATACCGTGGACAGAATTTTATTTGCCCTGACAAAATGTTTTCCATTGGGCGATACTATAAATTTTGGACATCCATACTTACTGATAAAACTTCGTAATGCTAAGAGAAATTGGTCCGTTGATGCATATTCAACCACTTTAAAGTGAATTGCTCTTATTACTGCAGCAAGTAAACAATAATATTCAAATCTTGTCAGCTGTCATCACATTACATTATCCCGAATGAACAACGGTCTAGTACAAAATCTAGCAACGGTAGACTGTCTCTCACTTTAAATGGTTCAGCTTCGATTTTTCGAGAAATATATAAGACACCTTCAAAGCACATTTTACCATTTAAAAACTATGTGGTATCCAATACTGAGTTATTTAAATTAATGGCTGTCGATCTCTGGAATGATGAATTGATTCTTGATCCGTTGATGCATCTTCCACCAATCCTAAGTGAATTGCTCTTACTTCTGCAACAAGTAAACAATAATATTCAGATCTTGTTAGTTGTTTGTCATTACATAATCCCAAGAAAATAACGGCCCAAAATATAATCTTGCAGCGGTGGACTGTCTCTCACTGTAAATGATTCAGCTTCGATTTTCCAGAAATATATAAGACACCTTCAAAGCACATTTTACCATTGAAAAACTATGTGGTATACAATACTGAGTTATTTTAATTAATGGCTGTCGATCTCTGGAATGATAAATTGATTCGTGATCCGTTGATGCATCTTCCACCAATTCTAAGTGAATTGCTCCTACTTCTGCAACAAGTAAACAATAATATTCAGATCTTGTTAGTTGTTTGTCATTACATTATCCCGAAAAAAGAACGGCCCAAAATATAATCTGGCAGCGGTGGACTGTCTCTCACTGTAAATGGTTCAGCTTCGATTTTTCGAGAAATATATAAGACACCTTCAAAGCACATTTTACCATTGAAAAACTATGTGGTATCCAATACTGAGTTATTTAAATTAATGGCTTTCGAACTCTGGAATGATAAATTAATTCTTGATCCGTTGATGCATCTTCCACCAATTCTACGTGAATTGCTCTTTCTTCTGCAACAAGTAAACAATAATATTCAGATATTGTTAGTTGTTTGTCATTACATTATCCCGACAAAATAACGGCCCAAAATATAATCTGGCAGCGGTGGACTCTCTCACTGTAAATGGTTCAGGTTCGATTTTCCAGAAATATATAAGACACCTTCAAAGCACATTTTACCATTGAAAAACTATGTGGTATCCAATACTGAGTTATTTTAATTAATGGCTGTCGATCTCTGGAATGATAAATTGATTCTTGATCCGTTGATGCATCTTCCACAAATTCTAAGTGAATTGCTCCTACTTCTGCAACAAGTAAACAATAATATTCAGATCTTGTTAGTTGTTTGTCATTACATTATCCCGAAAAAAGAACGGCCCAAAATATAATCTGGCAACGGTGGACTGTCTCTCACTGTAAATGGTTCAGTTTCGATATTTTGAGAAATACATAAGACACCTTCAAAGCACATTTTACCATTGAAAAACTATGTGGTATCCAATACTGAGTTATTTAAGTTAATGATTGTCGATCTCTGGAATGATAAAGGTTTTCGTTATAGTTTTTAATAACTAGAGCTGTAAATATTTTTCCTATGGAAATAACCTGGCTCGGCAGTATCGGAGGGATGTGAATTTTCCAAAATCACCTACATATAAATTATTTTTAAATTCTACCGCTGCTACCAGATCATTCATGAATGTTCATGGGTATATCGTCCAATAAGTTTTTGGACGCTTTATAAAATTTAAGTGTATCAGCTAATGAGGACAAATTTAGCCACATGTTATTGACATATATGTTTTCGGCAATAAATTAGGTTAGCAACAGGTGACTTCAAAGTTGATAAATGATGCTTGATTGTTGCACTTCACAAAAAATGAACTTGAAATAAAACCGAATGATACACGACAAAATCGATAAGTAATGATATTGTTGTCTGGAACGGATTTATGTGGATTTTTAACTATAGAAAACTTGTAATGTCAAGTTCTTCTAATGGTTTTCTTACTGTCATGCTCTTGAACTTCAACTTGCAAAAAGGATTTTTCATCGTGATACGACACTGCATTTGGATAAAAACAAAAGCATATTACCAAACAGCAATGGTTTTGGAATATTAATGGTCCGCGCAGGATATAATGATTTAATCTTGGTGAAGATTTCAAGGACTTGTTTGAAGCGTTATATCTAGTCTTAATTTTGTGGTAGTTTCATCTTTTCGATGCATGTAGTGCACTAAACCGAAAGATGCATTTGTGTCACACCGTTCTTGTATATCATTTTTGTCTTGTCACGAATGGTCTTGTCACACTCAGCTAAAATATTGGCTTTATCCTAGATTCTACATATTATGCCTTTAAGGCAGCCTTGTACCAGAGCGTAGATTGTTAGAAGCGGATAATTATTTTCTTTCCAAGACCAGCATACACAATACCGCCTGTTGTAAGATTTGATTGATTCATTCAATTGCTGTAATACTTTTTCGTCATCAATGCTTCTTTTTTGCCAATTTTTCTTCATCGTCGTAAATTATCCTTAACACAAAGGCCCATTCTCAAAATCAGCACCGTAGATTTTTAAATCTTGCAATTAAATTATTTTAAAACATCATAACAGCGTTTGAAGTATCATAAACTTATATAATTCATGTATAGTGGAATTCTTTCAATAGAAATATAACCTTTGATTTTATTAACATCATTTCATCGTTTAAGATAATTTGTTGAGGCTGTATGAAGTCATAGTAGTGACCAGTGCCGATTAATGCCAATTTGCACTCTTTCAGCTGTTACTACGGGTTGGTCAGTTAATTCAAATTTCATTATCTTAGAGGAACATTGGATATTTTTGGATAGGACAAGTAATAATGTCAGTACCTAAACCTGATATATTAACACCGTTTGAAATTTTTCGAGTCGGTGTATTTACAATAGCTCTTTTGTAGGTAACTGACTGCATAACTGACGGCCGACTGCATTCTTCGTACTTTGCCATTGAAAGTAACTGAGTATTTTCTGGCTTTACGAACAATAATCGGCATAAACTTGACGTTATATAACTTCTAGTAATATCGGTGCAAAACACAAACGTGCTAGTTTCTGTACGAGTGTCAGAAAAACTACTGTCGATGTTTGCATTTGTATATTGGGCGAATCGACGGATTTCTTCAGTTATGCCAACCCAGCTTTTTGTGTGACATTGGCAAGCGTGCTTGAACGTAAACTACGGTGGTGCCAACTGCTCTTGCACTGGAACCACGTGTTTTGACGAGTACGGGCTTTGGAAGCGTGACCGACAGCAAGGCATTTAAATCATTTTCAGCTTATTTGAGCCTTCTGTGGTTCTAGTATTCTGCTGCATTTGGACCATTCGTCCGCGAAGTGAAACTTTCCGCAACTGAAGCAATGAAGTTTTGTTTTGGATGTATTTCCTAAAGCATTAGTATTTGGCAACAAATACTTGTGATAGTTTTTTTAAAACAATTTGACATTTTTCTTTTGGGTCATTGACATATGTACGGTTGTCGTGCTAGTGTACCTGTCGCTCAGTTCTCGTGTTTTAACCTTATATTTAATGAAATCTTGTAACTTTGAGAGATTCCATGGGCTAGTCATTGCGACGATGAAGTTGTATACAGACATTTCCTGACAGCTTTGAATGAATAATTGGTGTAAATATACTAGACCGAACATATCTTTATTTAAACAAAGAGCAACTAAATTGCGTATATGCTTCTCACGCTCGTCCTATGTTTTCTGTAGCATTTGAGAGCCTCGGTCACAAATTTGCGACGCAAGCAACTTTTGGAAATGAACAAAAACTTCTAGATCTGTATTTCCGCATCAGACCCTCAAAGTTCCAAGGTTTATGTTATAGGTTCACTCAGTGACGCGATAACCTGCAATCACTTGTAATACTTTTTTGTAATAGTCTTCGTCAGATAAACAGCTTTTCCAGTACTTAAATATAGACACTTTTGGTAAATCTGGATGTGACTCAATCGTTGATTCGGACCGGTCCCCAAGATTCTTTCCATTCCAGTGGATTTTCGTCAAATTTTCTTATTTGTAGTTGGTGTTGTTTCTGTAATATGCGAGTAAACTTAAGGAGACCCCACTAACCATCTTGTTTTGCAATATCCGATGTGGAATCCCAATCCATTTTACGAAACAAATAGGAAGTTCGATTCGGTTCATTGCTAGCCTTGGTTTAGCGATTAGCAATTAGGAAGCGATAGTTCAATACGTGAGTAAACTTGAAGTGACCCCGCCAACCATCCTATTCTGTCATTACCGATATCGAATCGCAAGCCCTTGTTACGGAAATCAGGCTAAATTTCATTCGGTTTTTCGCTAACCGAAAATTAGCGAAATCAAATTCAAGTGCCATAAATTAGACCTTGTGTTCGAACAGAATTTTGGCGATTTTAGTTTGCAAAAATTCTGTTCTCTAATTTATTATCATTTAAATTTGTATTATAGAGTGTTCGCGAACAAATTTAATGCAAAAGTGGCGTCACAATCAAATAGATACTTCAATTTTCGCGAATACAAAATGGTTAAATTGCAATCGAGAGCGCTGTGTTTGCGAACAGTTTTACGTCAAATTTCAATTGACCAAAAAGCGTTCCGTAACAAGTTTTATCCAAAAATACAAAATAGGATGATTGCCGGGATCATTTTAAGGTTACTCGCGCACTGCGTGAGTAAACTTAAGGTGACCCCGCCAACCATTCTATTCTGTCATCACCGATATCGAATCGCAAACCCTTGTTACGGAAAACAGGCTTAACTCCATTCGGTTTTTCGCTAACCGAAAATTGGCAAAATCAAATCAAGTGCCAGAAGTTGGACCTTGTGTTCGAACAGAATTTTGGCGATTTTAGTTTGCAGAAATTCTGTTTCCTAATGTATTATTATTTAAATTTGAATTATTATACAGTGTTCGCGAACAAATTTAATGCTAAAGTGACGTTACAATCAAATCGACAAATTTTGTTCTCAAACCTTTGGGTAATTTTACTTCAATTTTCGCGAACATAAAATGGTTAGATTTCACCCGCGAGGGTTGTGTTCACGAACAGTTTTACGTCGAATTTTTATTGACCAAAAAGCGCTCCGTAACAAATTTTATTCAAAAATACAAAATAGGATGGTTGCCGGTGTCATTTTAAGTTTAGTCGCGCATAATGGTCGCTATTATGAAGGGTAAACCAAACGGTTATTTTATTTCGCAAAGAAAATGTTTATCTTTTCAACTAGTACACTTAGTATTCCATTTTAGATCAATCTGTAATCCAATGTGAGTCAAAGTCGAAGCACGCGAAAAAAACACTTACTAATACGAAATTTAGTACAATCGATGTAACTATTCAACATGATCCCAACGACAAATCGACTCACACAGCGTGTCGACAAATGTCCCTTGCTGTTCCGGCGTGCCAAAGCCAAAATTGTATTCGTAAAATTTCACAAAGATCTTCAACGTCATTCAATCCGAGTAGCTCCATTCCAGACATTACGCCGCAATTCGAAGAGGTAAGCAAGTATAAACAATTAAATATCGTAAATCTAAGCATTCATAGTCTTGGCTGTGTACAACGTGCAAGCATAGATAATTTGACTTTTTTTTACAAACGAGCATATAATGCGAATGGGAATAATGTCAAATGGATGTTTCCAAGTGACCTCTAGTCAACCAATATAGTGGTTGAAGTAACTATGATTATCAAATGCAATCTTTAAAGAATGACTCGCCTTATTGAAACTCGGAATCAAGGTCACTTCGGGTTGATTATAGCAACAGTGATGCGTTACAACGATCTTTTTGAAAATAATTTGTTATAAGTTTGTCAAAAATGTATTCTAGATGGACAATACGCTGCCGCGCGTAATTACACCATTGGTAACAAAGGCGGTCAATAAAAAGACTTCAAAAACTAATTTTTCTTATCAAACAATATCCGACAACAATAACGAGCTAGCCGATGCTGCTTTGCGCACTGGACTGCGTTCAATGCAAACCATTAATGATACATCAACGACAAATTTCATAAAATCCGATCACAGGAGTCATCGACAGAAACACAGTCCAAATTCATTGGTTACTCGATTTTTGCGCGGCGAACATCACGAACGGAGAGTGACGTTTACACTCGCAATTGTTATGGGTTCGTGAATGTTTGTGTCTACATGTCTCTTGAAAATGTGCTAATTTTTAAACCCTTGTGTTTTTGTACTAGGCAATGTGTAACACATTAGCTTATAAAGTCTCTGCTGCTCATCGACTTCAATGATTTCAAGCGTTGCTGAGTTAGACAAGAATAATACTTTCACATATATGTTCAAATGTGTGCATAGGCAGTAGTGCATTACCTAATAAGGTCAGTCAGACATCTTATGTCATATTTATCACATCTGAAGCCGCGACCCACAACCACCCCCTCACCACCCCACCGCCGTTCGCCGAAACAGCGCGAAAATTTTTTCTCAATAATACCAAAATTAAAAAATTAAGGTAAACTTGTGCAAATGATGAAAATCATGAGGAAATATTGAGGATCTGGGGAATGATTCTTGTTTACAACCTGGCCTACTGCCCGACGAGTCCATCTATTCCCACTGACGCTGTGAACCTTGGACACCTATGCTATATAAATATAGTACACAGTAAACCGGCAACAGTTTGTATATTATTCGGATTTGTGTTAAAAAATTTTTTTGTAAAGCCTTGGATAATTAACGAAACTATTTGTACCATGCACATTATGTACCATGGCACATAAAATAATGTTGCTGTGTTATTCCAATATTAGACGATGTTGTTGAATTTAATAGTCATATTCATGTACATATTTTCACTTTAAAAAATTGGAAACGATTGAACAAGTATATAATCTCCGGTGTCGCAGACTACCAAAGACCGACCAGTAACCCCGTCAATTCTGTGAGCAAGATGGCCTAGTAAATAATTAAAACTTACTCTTAATACTGGTGTAGTCTATGAAATTGACTACTATTGGGCCACATTTTTTATCGCTAACCTCGATTTCACTCTGTTTGATACTCTGTCTAAGTTGCATGACAAGGACTTCATGCTAAATTAAGAACACAGCAAGTTTACCTCTTTCGTTTTTAAAGTGAGATATTTGTAAGCGCGTATATTACAATTCGATGAGGGAACGGAGTTTATTATGACTTTTTGTTCACTAGCTTTGTGAGGGTCTCTAAGCAACGATGCGCTGTTGCACGGGGCTGGTGCCAAACGATCCAGGTTTTGTCCGTCGCTGCGGCTAAAATTTGTTCATGACAGTCCGAAATACACATTAGCTTAAGAAAGAAAGGGTTATTTATAAATCGCTGCTGTGCTACATCTATTAGACAATTCGCCTACCAGCTATCGACGTAGAGCAGCGGTGTGTCTAGAGGTAAACATGTAAGAAACATGCTTTTATACAGTTTTATACATTATATTTCCAGAAGTAGGCAGTAGTAAGTAGCTTAAGAAAGAAAGGGTTATTTATAAATCGCTGCGGTGCTACATCTATTAGACAATTCGCCTACCAGCTATCGACGTAGAGCAGCGATGTGTTTAGAGGTAAACATGTACGAAACACGCTTTTATACAGTTTTATACACTATATTTCCAGCAGTAGGCAAATTGTTCTTGCTAAGCATTGAGAGGATGAATGAATACGTTCAGTGAAAAATGAGCCGTATATTACGCAATTTTTGTTTACATAATTCGCTACAATGCTATTGTAATAACCGGTGACGCAGCTGCATGGCGCAACTTCCTAACACCATGCCCATACGACCCCGGCTA
>JASANE010002479.1:0-28286 GCA_030248225.1 Trileptium ribeirensis | reverse complement strand
TAACCTCTTGGTTCAGTTACGTATCCTTGTACGATAGGGTCAAAAATGGCGATATTATGCTGCATCCTGTTTGGAGTGCAAAAGCCGCGCATGATCATTTAGTATTCTAAACTTTGTTACTGAGAATGTCCCTAATTCCATGTGTAGATTATATTGTGTTGGCAATAATAAACTCATGGAATTTTGCAATTAAACAGTTGGTTAACGGACGAAATAGTGCTTGCTATAACTTTCGTGCAAGTAATTTTTGTAACTTGTAGCGCATAGTAAAGTATTGCGTGAGCTGTTTTTATGTAATATATGTGGAGTTTTATACGTGCAAATCACTAATGTCCACCACAAAGAAGTATAATATGAATTCATTACCAGGCACAATTGACAGTGGTCTCTTACAATGTGATATAATAGTTCTGCTCGCTTCACAAGCTAGAGTTGTTTCTGGTCGTAGTGTACCCACGTACTTACATCGATGCTATTCAGTATTAGTTGTTTCAGGCACGAAGGCTGGCTTGTTGGTGCGCAAATGTCTACCGACTTAAATCAGAAGAAGTTATTGAAACATGTACTTGGCGGCGGATACACAGCACATAACTACAGCGTTCATTCGCACATGTATGTTTAAAAATATGCATAGATTCATGCTAAAGTATTCAAAAATTGGTTCTTTTCATTTATCCCCCACCAGCCCGAATTTGGTCAATTTTGAAGACACAGAGCTGATTTTGGCTCAATGGATTCAGCTCGATGAGGCGGTTCAGAAAATACTCAATTTACCCACATCCCTGAAAATTTTTTCGATTTTGTGAGGTCCCCATAGTCCCCCTTGAGAACCCAAAATGTTTTTCTTCGGAATATGTTTTTTATACCCTTCGGCTTGGTTTGATGAGAAAAGTATAATGGTGTGTATTTTATTGAAATCTACGCCACCGTTAGAAGGTTATGAGGGGCCCAAGTAACCCTGAGGAGCTACGTTATAACGTTAGAAAAAAGAAGGGCGGGGTGGGGTTCGGGAGCCGCAGCTCCCCGACTTAGACTTAGGCTTAGTGTATGTCTCATATAAGACCTTAGCTTAGGCTAAGACTAACTCTTAGGCTTAATATATCGAGTACGGCATGGCCCGCATTTTATTTCCGCCTTTCGGGGTTACTTGGGCTCTCATAATATTCTAACGGTGGCGTAGATATCAATAAAATACACACCAGTAGATTTCTCTCATCAAATCGAGTCGAACGATATTCAACATGACTATATTCCGAAGAAAAAATTTTGGGGTTCCCAAGGGATGTGTGACCTATAATAAAGATGTCAAAAAATCGTAAAAAAATTTTTTTCAGTTATGTGGGTAAAATGAGTATTTTCTGAACCGCTGCATGGAGCTAAATCGATTGAGACCAAAATCAGCGCTGTATCTTCAAAATTGACCAAATTCAGGCTGTGCGGGGCTAAAAGAAAAGTCCTGAGGAATTTACTCTAATACGCTGAGATGCTATAAATGAGTGGTATATTATTATTTACATGCGGCACTTTGAATTACTAGTTTGACGACAAACTCTGTAGTGGACGTGTAGTTATCATAATATATGAGATAGAAGTAAATTAACTGCTCTTTATGTAGTTCCAGCACAGTTTTGATTTGATCAAATTGATACGCATAGAAACAAGGTTCGAGAACAACTTTTAAATTCTTCAAAACGTAGAACAGCTGAGACTTAGTTCAGTATAAATCGGCATTTTCGTAACACTGAATTTCGAATTCCAGGTTTCATTTTTATCATCTAGCTGTGGTTATGGTATTATGTACTATGATGCATACTGTGCTTAAGTTTGATGTAACTGAAAACATCTAAAACGTAGATATTAGAAAGCAATATGTCAAAGCTAAGAATTTTTGTTGGAATCCGAGCGCGTACAATTCAAATACCTTTTTGCACTATATTGATTAAAAAATGATAGTGTTAATATAGGACTGACTTAAACGATTTTTGCGGCTCGTTGCATCATTATGTGAATGATTCGACGGAGATTGCGGCGACGCTGGGCTGGAACAAAACTGACAAATCGACGCGTTTCGGCCTTGCAGGGTTATACAAGATCGATCGTGATACAATGGTGCGTGGAAAGATCAGCTCGACGTCCCAGCTTGGAGTGTCGCTGCAACATACGCTCAAACCAGGTTAGTGCGTTTGGCAAGTAATACAACAAAAACCAAGTTCTGGTAGGGCTACGGCAATAACACAATAGTTTCCCATAATCATAAAATTTTAAGCTAAATCGGTCAAGATGTTGGCTAGATCATGGTTAGACCAGGGAATAACCGGGCCCTCCACTTAAACCGGGAGGGGGGCTACACTTTCCTACAACATACAACGCGTGAAACTTTAGCTACTTGTGAAGATTCTAGATTTGGTTTACACGCTGCTGGTATAAAACAAACGCAATTGATCTATGATTAGCATAAATTTAGGCGATGATACCATGACAAAGCGCGCAATAGATCTGTGGGTAGGCAAAAAGGGTTCTCTAGCTGCTCAGTTAACCGCACGGCCCCATATCATGGTGCAATGATGATAAACTTATATACTAATATGGTTCTTGCGACCTTCGGTTTCGTTTACTATACATGCGGTCGGGGGGCTACATTTTCATTAAAATTTTTTAATACATGGGTCGATTCTAGTGGGGCGTTACTATGTTTCCATTCGGCCTATTGTAAGACTGTATGCTAGATTTGACTTTTTTAACCTTAATTTTCGTAAGGTCGGGGGGGGGCTACATTTTGCATACCCCATTTTTGGCACTTCATTACCTTCGACCTCATAATCAAACAACACATGGATTTAACGCTGACATTCTTTTTTGCAATAGAACCTGTACTGATTACGATCATCGTTATATAACATTTTTGGCGCTAGTGCACTTTGACGTTATTTACCAGCGTATGCAAACTCCAGATTTGACCTAGGTCGGGGGCTACATGTCACGAAAAAATTTTCAGAAGCTTGACAGCTTCAGTGTCGATGTTTACTCCCAAGTGTTTGCTGAAAAATTAGCAGATACTAAAGGATCACTGGGAAATGAAAAACGGACATATGTATTACGTGCTAGCGATACGGCGAACGTTTATAGTGGGACATGTGTTTTTGGCTTCATTTGGCCAGTCCGGTTTGTGTGCCGAAATGACATGGTTTCGTGAAATGACCCTTGACAGTTCTGTTTGCTATTTTTTCATTTAAACGTTCTGTCACATGCTTATAACCAACCAATTTATATTCGAATATTCCCAACAGGAGCTTTGTACGCAGTTCGAACGAAAAATATAGCTTTCGAACCATTATTGAACAGGGTGTCGAACAAACAATTATTTTTGGGAAGAACTGTATCTATGGCCTTTTGGCTTCTATTACTTCGTCTTCTAAAATTAGAATTAAATTTGTTATTTATATTTGGTTTCTTCAGGATTGAAAATTATTTTGTCGAGTTTGGTGAATATGCAGAATTTCAACGAAGGCGGCCATAAATTCGGTTTCGGTGTTGAGTACGAAAATTGAAACTTCTAATTATGCAAAGCTCGTCAACAACTACTCGTAAAGTCTGTTTCAGCTTTGTAGTACTGTCTGTTGAAAGCAAAAGTCAATGGTGTTAACATTCGTTACGTAGCTTAAAAGATCGTAGTCGCCACATCTTGTGTGTTATTTCAGGGTGGCTAGAATGTTATTGTGTATTTTATTTTTGATGACTCGTTATGGTATGATAATTATTTGCGTTAGTCTTATTGTGGAATTTTCTGAGGCAATGTACGCATTTATAAATTATGGAACTGCTAAATTTATTTTAAAGCTTAAAGCTAATCAGGGGCTGCTTCTGGAATTTATTTATTTAGAGCAAAAATAGCCACTTCAGAAGATTTATTTGTAACTTGGCGGGACGCTGGGCAACCGATCGAGTGGGGTTAGTCTGCGTTCGGCTTTCATTTGAGGTTCGAAGTTTAGCAAAATATGTTTTAGACTCTCCAGAGTACCAAAAAGTATAACACGACAACATAGGAGTATCGTTCAAACATTTTCAACACACATCGTAACAATTGTATAGGGCCCTCAAAACTAGTCCACTGATCTAAAAGTGTAAACAACTTCAGCGTCTCAAACCCAATTTCGCTTTGAAACCTTGACAGCAACGCGTTATATTTCACCTTATAAGCCGATCGCTTAGACCCAACAAACAAAATCTATTTTGAAAATTACAATTTTTTAGCTTGTGCTGCCATGCCATGCAAGGTAAAGCCGCAGACTCAATTGAATGTCATAATTTGACTTACTACCATTGAGTGATATTCTGGTTCAGGCTAAACAGTCAATTTTTTCACTAAGCATCAGTCCTGATTTCCCGACATCGAGACAAGTCAGGCTAAGTTACATTTGACTCATGTACAGAATCCGCCAAATCTGAATTATCGTTTTTACAGCGTGGAAGAACAGCGTATGTCCAAGCTTTCGAGAAAATGAACCTTAGTTTGTCGGAGCTAAAATAGCGTAGGTTCACATATCTACGTAAATTTTAACCCTTCCTTGGAAAACATGCGTGTCCATTTCAAAAAAGTAAATTCCAAAATTTCAAAACAGTGTTATTACTCAATGTACCGGCCGTGTGCTTTGTATCTATATATTTTGCATCTATTATCTTTATCAGTTGGACTTAGCTTTATGTCCCTTGATACACGGCTCTATTATATATAAAAACGAACGTCTCCACGCAAATGCATGAAATTCTGAATCAATAAAGATATACTTTTAAATAAACGTTATGCACTAGTAAACTTAACCTGCGCCCATGGACTATCCTGTTTTGTAACAGCCGATAGCGAGTCGCAAAGCGTTGTTACAAAGCAAAGGTAGATTTTCGTTCGCACAAAAATTGGTAATTTTCGTTAAATTTGCGCTAACACAACCTTGCCCGATTACTATCATAACACTGTGTGTTCGCGAACAGTTTTGCGTCGGATTACGGTTTCCCCAAAAACGTTCGGGAACAGATTTTTTATCTCAAATAACAAAATAGGGTTATTTATGGGCGTGGGTTAAGTTTACTATCGCATTATTAATAGCTGGACGTACGCTGGTTTTACCTGGAAACGCAATAGCACGACAAAACTTATATATAAGATTATGTGGTAATAAATTTCTTCTGAGAAGAGTAAGAATTCGATAAAAGTTACATATAAAAATTCGATAAAAGTAGCGTCAAAGTTTTAAATTTTAAATTTGTGTGCTTTTGTGAGGTTAATTGAGTCGTGTATTAGGGGACATCGCAGAGCCAAGTGTCTAAGTAAAGCACTACCAGTCAGATAAAATAATTGCGGAGATGATGTCAATTTAGGGTGAATAGAGCTATAGCCAAAATTTTGATAAAACCCCTATGGATCAATTAGTATTTCGTACAATGTTGATCAAACCTGCTCGGAATGACCTTGTTCATTTGGATGCGAGCATTGAATGCTAGCTACTAATCATGAACTGATGTTCGTTTCTTTTAATCCCATAACCATTTCATGCCGGAATTTGTGTGTCGTGCTATGTTTGACAAACTGAAGCCCGCACTAGGGATTGAACGCTGGACATGCGGATGAAACTTGCGTATTGAAACCACTGATCTATCCTGGAGATGTTGCTCGGTTCTGTAAGAAACCTCGTGAACATTCAAACGTACGACAAACTCAATAAACACGACTCGAAATGTGCGTTGTGTCCAATTTGGACCTAGCCCGTGCTAAAGGATTGATGCTCGAATTTATTTGTGTGCCGTGCAATGTTTGCTAAATTCAATCCCTGACCAGATATCGCACCCGGGTTGTACAGGGGAAATTGGTGTACGCAAACCACCGAGCTATCTTTGATCTGTTTCTCGGTTCTTAAACGTATATTAACACACGGTCAAACAGACACTACCGACAAACTCAGTTTATACAGCAGTCCACAATGTGAAGTGTACACATTCGTGAACAGTGGGCGTTAAGGGTTAGTCAAGCTAAAGGTTAAGTTTTGACTAAGGAACCTCGCAAAGTGAGCGAATAACAACGCATGCAGACGCACGCGCACCATTCCGCTTTTGTTTGCACTTTAGATTCTTGGAACCAGTCATTTTGTTTACGTCTCCCGTTGGGTCTTATACAGTAAATTGGCGGAAATGTTTTGCTTAAGCTACAACATCGGAAAAACGAATATTCGAACAATTTCGCATTTTCGAACAAAGTGTAATCTAGTTGCCCTTTGTACTGCTTTTTGCTACCTCTAAAGTTATGTTCCACCAATTGTTTCTTAGTTCTGATGGTTGAAGGTTGACCTATAAGTGTAAAATTTCGCGCTCGTTTTTATATGTAGGTAATGTGTTTGTCGTAAAATATGTTTCTGTTAAGTACGTATTTTGCTTCAGTTTTAGTAGCACGTAAGCGTGTGTGAAAGGCAGAAAAAGAAATTTTATTTAATAATTGCTAACTATTGTTTCAGTGATTTTTAGACTTTAGTGTATGATAAAGCTATGTAGTAAATTTTTCAGTGCATCATCGGTTACTGTGAGCTCGTTGGTGAAATTGTATTTCGGCATATAAAGAATGCTCTTAAAGGAACGGTTGTACGTTCTAATCTTTTTACGTCAACATGTTGTTTCATAGGTCGTTTTCTGCTACCATTTTTTTTGGAGGTGATTCAAGTTCCTTGTTCCGTTCTTTTACGTAATTTTTGTTACCAGGTATAAAAGATCGCAAGTTTTTCTTTTTAACCTTGCCAATTTCTAATTAGCATGTTTAATCTTAGGGCTATAAAATGCAAATTAAGCCATCGGATAGCCCAGAATTGTATTTTACCGAACTTAAGCCGGTCAGTGGACCAAAGCTTCATAGCAACTACCGTGTGTTCCTTGTTAATAGTCTGGGACTTCGCAATTATGCCGAGAACTTTTATTCGGTTAAAATGGTTGTGGGGATGCGGCACGGCGTGTCGGAGATGCTCGTGTCACGGGTCAAGCTCAGTGTGACAGTATTGCCGAAGGCGTAGTATCGTACTTCGACAAGCGGGAGGAGGGCGTCCGGTTCCTCCGCGAGAACCGTTTCACTTCGCGGGAATATCACTGTCTATCTTGTTATGGCGCCGATAGAGTGGCACTGGTGAATGCATGGCTGGGCGTCGACATCGCGTGTCCAACAGGGCGGATACTGCAGGGCATGTCACCATGACTGATTTCAGCTGTCAAAAATTGTACGACTATCAACAAGCCTTGGTCGCGGAACCATGGATTGTTCCAGAATGACACGGGCTCAGCTATTGGGACCGGAGACTACGCAGCCAGAACCTTAGTATAAAATACCAAAATAGTATTACCTGGAGAGAGATCTGTCAGGGTATAGTTTCAGGTATGTGTGTGTTTAATCCCACATTTTTAGGTATACTCAAAACATGAGTCAAGTTTCAAACCAATATACTCAAGGTTCATGCGGCTGCACATTTGTGAAATTATTAAAAAATATATTTCTGTTAACTTATATACTTTATTCTGATATCTGGTAAAATTTCTGGAGTCGACAATAATAGGAAATTTTGATTGCTAAGAAACATCACCTAAACAGAAAGTCTTTTATTTTGCCGGCAGTTGATTTCAAAACAAATTGTGTGGGTAATCACGGACAATACTAAGCATTTGTATCTACAATTGTCACGACTATTCGAGGTGCGGTTTAGATGACTACCTTTTCAGGTTTTCACTCAACATTCCAGACCTTGGACGAAGCTTCCAACTGCTGCAAAGCACATTCATAAAACACAGCCGTTGTAAATGTCATTATTTTAGGTCAAAAGCACAGTATTACAACTACATTACGCAATACACCATGCGTGTGCAGTAAACATGCGTTAGTGTTTCGGCTGATATTTTCAAAGGCGGTTTTGGAACTTGATGGATTATTGTAGCAACAAAATGGCTTTTCTTCAGTTTTAGCTGACGATCCGTAAGCATGCGTTTAACTATTAACAAAGATATGATATATTTATTTAAGTATTTTGTTTCTTTAAATTTTTGGGCCCTAGTAGATGATTAGTATATTTCATAAAAATTTTTCACTACATTCCACAGATAGCAATGAGCTTGCTATTTGAACTATTTTGTGTTGAATTATAGCAACAAGAAACCACATTAATTGTCTTTCTTGGTTCTGCAAAGCGTTCCACTGTCTCATAATATATATTTTCTCTACTTCTTATATCATGGTCATACCAGGCCTGGTAATAAGAACCGTTTGAGTATACTCCTGGTAAAGTTTATACTGTTTCAATTAATCGTCTGCTGCGGATTTGCAAAACCAATTTCAATTGTACGGGCTGTGTTCGCTCATTGGGCGAAAGGCACATGTTCTACTTCAAGTCTGTATCAAAGATTATATTATGTAGACCGTTTTACCTCGGCATACACATCAGAGCACTGTTTTTTGCTAGAACAAACTAAAAGAAAGAGAGTTCAAGCATGGCTGCAGACTTTGTAATTATAACAAACCGTGTGAGTACCAATTTCGACATGGCGTTTTTCGACACGGCCTAAGGAATTTCTCTACAGCAGTACCAAATATATTGTTGATCGTATTAGTAAAAATTGTATTGTCATAAAATCAGGCATATATATTATCAACTGTATTAGATAAAATTAACTGTTGAAAAGTCAGGAACATTGTCGATCGTATTAGAAGAAATTGCTCTGTGTCAAAATTAGAGCAAAAATTGCACTATAACAAACCCTGGAACATTAAGCCTCTGCGTGGCTTGGATTTGCAAAAGCCGATAGTAAACTGGTCCGATCACGTACATGTGCTTGCATATTCGGATAGGTGAACAAACCGGGCCAAAAATGAGAAAATACTGCTATTGTTGTGGGTGTTTTGCCTAATTTCTTTGGAACACTTATGTTCAAACCTGGCCGTGTCGTCGTTCAAGTTTGAATGCAACTGCCGGTTTATTAATCGTTTAGAGACAATGTCACTGAATCATAAGATCATTGACAGACCAGGCTACTGGAGCTTTTTAGCGCAATTTTGTGACTGGGCCATACATGTGACTGTAAGTCCTCCCCTAAGGATCAAACCCCTTCCTAGCCAGATTCGCCGGACACCCTACTTTCATGCTAGAAAGATTAGCAGAATGTTTTCAGGAAAAACTGTGGGTTTCTGAACATTTCAATCCTTACTTGCTAGCGAACCCCCACTACCGGTACCATTTACGCCAAACCTATGACACCTACGCAGGCTAATATATTAACAAACCGCCAAACGGTTTTGAAATTTTATGACTTCTGTTATAGTTGTCAGTATTTTAAGATTTCATTGTGTTAAAGATTTAATCAGATTAGGCAAATTGCATATATATCTATTATTTATGTGGTTAAGGTCCGTCGGCAAAGGGGTTATATGGGAACCGCGGTAAGATATGTGGCAGATGGCTTACCGATTATTTTCTCTAATTTTCCACAATAATTGTTCCTCATAGTTTTTCCAATTTTTCCCATTTTTTCTCATAATTTTGTAATTAAAATTGCAGAAATTTTTCGAGTGTGTGGCGTCGGTGAGTTCATATATAGGGCTTAAGGGTTTCTCATAAGTGTACCTATATTACATATGCTTAAACCAAGACATTAAAGTCTCAAGGTGTATTTAACGCATACACTTTTGCGGATATAATCTGAAGACCGTTTTTGCTTTTTAGTGAAAATGCTGTTGCGATTCGTTCCGCAAAAATTTGCGAAATGACGCAAGGCTTGACGATGTCAGTTCCACATCGTCGGTAATTCCACTGTCATCAGTTTCGATCGTTGTCGAATTTAATACTGAAGCGCTCGAATCGTTTGTTGAACAAGGTTTTTTCGTCGTCTTTTTATGAAGCAGACGTTCAACGACATTACTACTATGGTTTTTCGACTGCTGTTGTGTCGCTTTAGTTTTAGTGGGTTTTGAAGACTCCCCGACGTAATGGCCAACCTCGAGTTTTTCAGAAAATTTTGCTTTCGTTGACTGTTCCAAGGATTTTCCAATATTGTCGCTGTTTTCAGAGCAGCAACGCTCGTCATCTCTGGAAATATTATCTTTTTCAGAAACAATGCTACTGTGTGTGGGAATATCTTCGCTTGGTGCGGCTTTAGTTATGCTGTTGTGATCTGATGTATCCGGTTTCGTAGACACATCCTTGCATTCCTGGCCATGGTCTTCGCTAACATTTCGGCGGAAAACGCGCTGGGAATTTTTTAATTGTAGATCAGAGTTATTTCGGCCGGCTGTCAATGCGCTTTCGTCGACGCTACGCTTTGTTATACGCGGAATGTCGCTGTATCCGCGGCTTTCGATGTGGCTTTGCGATTCTTGGCGCAAAAATTCACGAAACGATGTAACACTACTGTTGCGTGATAGCGATGTGTCATACTGATGAAAATGATGGTGATGGTCATCAGCACCTGCTATAGATGAGTCTTGATCAGAGATATCTATATCACTTCCAAGATGAAAACGTGCTTTTGCCATTGAACTGCTGATCTTGCGTTTCGCTTTGTTTGTTTTTGAAGGTTTCGAAGACGTTTGCTTTGCTGACTTTGCAGGTTCTGTTGGCGAAATATCATTTGAAGGACTAGTGTCACGGTGAAAAGTATTTCCAAGACGAATTTTATCAGCTTGATCACTGTAAAGATTTCCACCAGACCTATTCATTATAAGGTCAGCAGGATCCAATTCTTGGATAATATTCGATCCGGATTGTTGAGAAGGCAGCCGATCTGTCTTAACCAGTGTTGCATCGTCGTATGATACTGTGATAGCAGGCAGTTCGACGCTGTTATCCGACTCATGTCGGTCAACGCTATCACCGGAACTATATTTGTTTGGTTCTCTCGGCAAATCTTCTCGTTCTCCAAGATAAAATCCTCGATTACATTGATTGATGCAACGTTCGTCGGTTTCGTGTCCACGACCAAGTTTTCGAAGAGGTCCAAGCCCGAGTGCGCTATACGGTTTGTGTGACAATTTTTCACTCGAAGCGGTGACACTTTCATGGCTTGCATGATGCCCTGGCCGATTTTGACGTATCGATTTTTTCTGATTCCCTACGGATACACTCGACCCTTTCGTTGGCATTGTTCCCTTGTGGCGGCCACATTCACTGTCACTGTAGACGTAATCTTCGTCATCATCATCATCGTCATCATCATTACTCGAACCCGATGAGCTATAATCTGCACTTGGATTGAAACCAATCTGCTTTCTTTGGTGGTCGATATGATATGATTCATTGTATCTCATCGGGTGCAGGAGGGCGCTAAGCTTTTTGGCAATTGTAGCACCATGGCGATGATGCCAACCGCCCTGGTTTGCCTGCAATTCCAGATCGGCTGCGGTTATAGTGGCAATATTGGCGGCGAACCCGTTTTCAGCTGTTTTATTAATATTGCCTCTTCGATAAATAGTACTATCATGACTTTGTTGCGATGATAGACCACGATATAGTTGGCTAGGGACTGAATTACTGTTGGACATGCGACGAGGGTCAACAGTAGCGGGTGTTAAACGCTTATCGTCAGGAAATAGTAAATGTCGGTCTATACTATCGACAGGATCGTGTTGGGTTGAAGGCGACAGATCCGGTATTGAGCCGGGTGGTGTAACGTCGACCGGCACATCGAACATATGCGCGCTGTGACGACGACCCATTTGCAGTATTTCAGTTGTCAACGCCATCACTGCCATATTGCGAACGTAGCGACTGGAATCTGGCTTTGGAACACGAAACATCCAAATTTGTTCTCGATTTGATTTGGACGGAATTGAAATGTGTTGACATGCGTTCGGTAAAAGGCGACATGAGCCACTGATTGCTTCGTAGTAAGCGTCGGTAATCGGCGGTACGCTATCGTCTTTGTCAGCAATTACATCTCCTCGGACCAATATTAGCAGTTCGTCTTCTAGTCTTCGGTGATAGCCTGTACGGACGTAGTCCCGATGGCGCATGTCAACCACTTCACCTGAAAATAATTGCAAATTTAAATTAATTAATGCTCAACGAATCTAATTACAGGTGTGCTAATTACTGTAATGGCTCGAAGCAGTATATTCCACATATGCTGGAAGGTTCGCAGAAGTAGCTGAGTTTCTACTGCTTGCAAATGCTTTAGAAAACTAAAAAGTATGCGTTTAGAACATTATATAATGTATATATATATATCTTACGTCTGAAACCTTGTTATTTTAATAGCAGTAGTAAATCGTTTGCTTCCGGATAGGTATTGCGTGTTCCAGCTTGAACAGTTTTGCATTCGGAGTTAAGTCCATCATTACGAACTCAACCATTAGCAAATAACCTGACTACAACAGTCTCTGCCGGCCTAATGCAAGTAGTAACAAATTAACACAAAAAGGTAAATTCTAGGTGTAATAAAAACAACACCCGAAGATAAACAAGTAGCAATCAGAAATGGGGATAAAACTACTTAAATTTCTGAACAAATACTTCGAACAAATTTCATGAACCTGGACCAATATCATTTAGCAGTTTTTTTATATTGTCCGGACTTGATGCATTAACGATAGTCGATAATGATACGTCAGCATTATTGCCTAACACAGTTAATTATGCTGTCGCATTGTAATCTGTTTTAAATGCAAACAGACAAAATTATTCTGGGTATGTATTCGATCAAAAATAAAATGGAAAAACCAGCTCAGTAACATAAGTTAACATCGTAATTGCTTGTGTTCTGCATTGCATATATTATTATACCCAGCTACTTTTAGGCCTTATATACTGCGCTAAAACCGTGAAAATACGCCATCCTGGTATGAAACCGTCATTCTTTTACAAAGGAACCAATCCTAGGATTTTATCGCAATTATATTGTCCGCTAATTGCGTATTTTACTAGCTTTGGTTATGTTCAAGATAAAGGTGCGATGTCCATGGTCCAAACGAATTTTCATTCATTTCCGAAAAATGTTGTGGCGGTTGTGGTTGTCTTATTAAAAAGAGAGACGCGAGGATCACATAATTTTTGTTTCACTGTTTCTTTTCAAATCATTTTCAAATATCTATTAAAGTGTAACATTCCAAGTTATTGTCAATTTGCCGACCAAGGCACTCTTCCAAATAAGTACGACAATATAAGTATTGTGATTAAACTTTTTAGTATAAACCTTTATGCGACAGTCCCAATTTGCATGAAAATGTAAGTGTTGTGCCGCCTAACCTTATTAAAAATAATTTTGTTTAGCTCAGTATATACTTAGAATTGAATCTCAAATGTTCGAAAAAACATAGCCTTCATTGTTCACGAACCTTCTTTGATGATTGCTTTTATACGAAACTCCGTGTATCCAAAATATCGCGGATCGTAAACGAAAACGTCCGAATAGGCTTTCTTACGACAATACTCGTTGATCATACGCTTCCGAATTTCATCGTACGAATCGATAATTTCAACCGCTATCTCAGTTGGAAGCACCCATACATCAGTATCAGTAAAGGCCGATATCTGAAACAAGTTTCTTAATTGATTGATTGATTTGAAAACATGAATTTGTCATTGAGACAAATATCGCCAAAGGAACCATTGGTGGGCGGCAAATATTGCAAAATAAAGAAATAACTTATTGGGGAAAAAGATATATTTTCTATGACTGTTAGAAAGCATTGCATAAGTGATATTGTTTTTACGCACTGTTTGTGCTAATTATGATTTCAAATTACGTTACGGCTGGCAGTTTTTGTTTAAGACACACGCCGGCCAATAAAATGTAGTTTCGACCGAACACAAATCCGCTGGAAATGTAGAACTATATTGGACTTCTGCCGAATAAAATTCTATGCCCTTATGTGTGTCAGTTGATATTAGAGGTAAGAACGGGCCGAAATTTTTCGGCCCGGCCCGTCCCAGCTCGTTGAAAATCGTGGCCGTGTCGTCCTGGAGCTGCAAAATTTCTGCCCGGCTTGTTGGAAATTGGGGTCGGCTCGGCCGGTCAGTTGGAAATCAAGGCCGTCCCGGCACGGAGCTGTAAAATTTTGGCCCAGCCTTTTGTAATTGTGTGTATGCAAGCTCGAAATACATGATACAATCCACATAAAAATAAAAAACGCCTATATGAATTGAGCCCGACAAGAAATTCTTAAAACAAACCCAAGATTGTCAAACTGTGTACTAATCATTCGGTCTTTGACTGAAGTAGAACGAACCGAAATTTTTTGGCCCATCCCAGCCTGTTGGAAATCGAGGTCGGCCCGGTCAGAATCAAAAACGTTTCGGGCCGACCCTGCCCGTTTGTAATCAGTTGGGCGGAAATTCTCACCTCTGGTTGGTACACTAAATACGTAAACGTTTATTGTTACCTTTTACTCACTTCAATTCAAATTATATTACTATGTGATAAAGATATGCCAAATGCATGGTTGGTTTTGGTTGCCCTTCGGCCCAAAATATATTTTGGAGATTGTAACTTTTGAAAATAAGTTGTCATTATGGTAAGATTGAAACATTTCGTAGCATATTATCTTACCTGAGTCATTGATCTTAGCTTTCGCTAATTATGTCACTTTTTATAACATAGTCTTATAAGAATTTTACAGATTCGTGTTTAATGTGAGGAATTAGAATAGATCAAGTGTTTAGCATGATTTTTTAATAACGCGCGTACCGATGAGGCACCAGAAACCAACAAAAATTATGTTCGAAAGAACCCTATGATTATGAAAAACATTACCTTGGTACATATCATTATACCGCTCCGCGTCCCATTTACCATGTCACATTCGCATTTTGCTACTTTTCATCGAATTTATTTTTTTTTCAATCTTTAACAGTCTAAAGCTTTCAACGTAATATACCGCGTTGCCGATATAATCGTCCTTTGTTGCACTATTATTATTTTTGTCACGGTTTATGTTTATAATATATATACCTATGTATATTGTATCATTTAGGACAAGATGTGTGTATTTCCCTATTTGTGTCACTATACAAACATACTTGATCAGAACGGATGAATTGCTTAAAATTCGGCGATGGCTCAACAAAATTTCCGTCGCAACTTCAGCAAAAATTCAATTTACCATGTTACGGGAACTTCTGGAAGTTTTCCTTAATGTTGAATACGCGATGTGTTAGCTACAGTTAATACACCGTTGAATTAACCTGGCCAGTTCGCGGCTCTCCAGTGAGTATTGCCATTTCGCCAATGCACGAACCCATTCCGAAATGCTCCTCGAAAACATGGTTTCCATTCGTTTTGATGGACAATCGAAGCATACCTGAATCGACCAAATTTTATTATCTTTAGTGCACTAAATTTGTGAAGATGTGCCATTTTTCTATTAAACCAACAACTTAATAAAAAGTATAAACCGTATTATGTAGCAAAGATGTAGTTCTATAGTAGTGCATTTAATATGTTTGGTCGTATCCGAGTTAAAGGTGCGACACCGATGGTCCAAACAAATTGTCATTTGTTTCTGAATCAAACATCGTTTTTACCATAAGTTTTTATTTACATAGCTAGCTGTCGATATCTCCTGTTCAGCTTGTTTAAAATATTTTGTATGCTTTTTTGTTTTTAAATACCATTAATTAATGTCTAATTTTCACGATAGCTGTGAATTCGCCGATCGAGATGTTTAGTGTGTTCCATTTTAAGCTTTATAATATCTCCGTATTTCATACAAGATGTTTCATACGTGTGCCATTAGATAACTAATAGATATATCAGTTCTGAAGTTCACACAATTCTGTGCTATTATGATGTGACCTAATACATTTGTAACAATTACTATTGCAAATTATTACTTTGTGATATACACAAACGTTACATGCATCATTAAAATTATTCATACCTTCGAGAATTTGTGCACTAATAATTTGGGAAGTCATAATTTTTTTAGGCCCAAATAACCCTGAAGGGCGGAAATAAAATGCAGACGATACCGTTCTCGAATTACTAAGCCTAAGCTGAGATCGTTAATCGTTATATGAGACCTACACTAAGCCTAAGTCAGGGGCTGCCGCTCCCAACCCCTACTCTAAGCTGTTATTTTTTTCTAACGTTATAACATACCATCCCTCAGGGTTACTTGGGCCACTTTTTGTTTATATTAAACTAGCCGCCTTATTTTAGTTATTTTATATATATTTTTCTAGCTCTATCTTTACTACTTCCGGCTATGTTCAGGGCAACTGCTTGGTATTAACGGTTTAAATATTATTTTTTCTATTATTTGCTTGATTTCATCTTTTGACATGATGTACATTATAAGCTTGCGCTAGATTGCACAACCTACACCTACAGTAGTCTTAAAGCAATATTTCACAAATCAGATCCGCTGGAGCCTGCTAACCAGATAAAAGCGGTGTGCGACAAAGGTGGCGGATTGATTCGACTGCATTTAAAGCAATACAAAACGAGAGTGATTAAGTTCGTTGGAAATGGAATAGGTAATTTTACCACTGTTCGATATTCGTAACGCGATAAACCTGATATTATGTAATTTAATAGCAAGGAAATAATAATAATGGCATATCGATCACGGAAATTTTCGTAATACCATCTCGACATTGCTAGTGAGCACAATCTGTCGTTACACCTGCTGTTCTGTGTGACGACAGCGTATTACACCCAAGATTCCCGGGCCCTTGCGGGGGAGGAATGGGCTCTCCACCAAATGGTGACTACCTAAGTTTCCTAGTTGTTCTATAAATTTCTTGTCTTCTATGCTGCAAGCATTTATGGTAGAACACTGAAGTTACCCTATAGGCTGTTATGAGGTACTTTTCACAAAAAGAGAGAAACTCAGGTTTACGCAATAATTCTCGAATACCAGCTTATTTTCCGGCGGAATAGCCTGTTGAAGCATATATTCACTGCCTCGATGCAAATGGCGGTTTTTGTTATATAGCTATTATTATATTCTCACTATCTTGTTTCTTTTTGCACTTTTGGTTTATTTGTGCTCAATTCTCAATTTTAACTGCAGCTGGGAATTGATTGGAAATCTATGATTATTGTGATATCAAAATCTCACGGAAAGATACAGCTTATTTCACCCAATACAAACTCACCATGTATTACGATGTACATCGCATCATTTTCAGCGGAGGAGCCCTGCTCGAACAAAATTTCTCCTTCGCGTAACGTACGTTTATAACCTTCTTCGAATACAATGGTTCGCACCTCGCTTGCCACCTCTTTATCCTCGATATCCATCCAAGGAACTGTTTGCAGAATTCCTTCGATTCGTGCTGTCTTCACTGAGGGTTTGATCTTTGATAGAGCTTTGTACTCCGATGTCTGTGAAACAAAATGGCCAAAAATGTTATTAGAACAAAAATTGACTAAAGATTCGAAAATAGCTATAACTGAAAAATTCTTGGATTCTAGCGCAAATATTTTCAGACATATTTACGGACAATGTTGATCGTAATACGGCAGTTTTGCTACTGTTGTAGCCTTTTGGAAATCGTACAGCTTTTAGTTATTTCGTATTTAATAATAAATTAGTAACTTCCTCAGTCATAATTCAGTTTTAGTTCTCGTTTATAAGTATCCTGTCTTTAGTAGACTTTCCTGTAGAAGAAAACGTTGCGTTCCCAAACCGATGGAATTTGTTTGCATATATTTGATTCAATCATTCGATTTTCGCGCAAATGCTCGTGGAATGATGGTTTTCTAAAAATTATCGTGCTGAATGTGCCACAAAAGTGAAACGCCAAAGTGTATGCTTTATTTCACGTAGAGCGTGCTTTCTGTGCTGGCTAGGAATCAAGTATCCTACCTTTTGATTCGCATAAACGGAATTAACGTTTTAAATTAGTGTTAATTGTAATCGTTGGGTTTACCCTAGGTACTAAATATTAATTTGACAAAAGTAGTTATGACGCTCTGTTCCTGAACTCTAGGATGGAAATTTACAAATGTAGTTTAAAGTTGTAGGCATAGGTAACCGTCACTTACGAATCATTAACATATTGCGACAGATACTACACCGCGTGAGACACACCATAAGTCATCCTAATTTAGAAACCAGTAATAACAAAGTTTTGTGTTAAAGATAGGTTTTGCTGCCGCTAGGTAACCGATTATCCTGTTGCTAGGTTGCCGCGCTAAACCAAAGTTGTATTACAACAACGGCTATGGCTCGGCAACGGACAGGCGGGTATATGTAATTTTGTTTACCATTGAATGTAGTTAACCATCGGCACATAGTTGTGGAAGCATTGCTCTATATGAATCTCACATGAAGAGCTGGGATAAAACAAATTCCACTGTTAAATCAAAATCCCGTCCAATACTGTTGTTTCCACTTACAACATGTTAACCGGTAAAGTGACGTTATAAAAGTTTTCACAGGGGCCTGTGCTACTGCAACCGCAGGCACGACACCTATCTGAAAACCTTTTAAGCAACTGAATAGTAGAGTAAAAACTATCACTTTTGTGTCAAAATCGAGTAGGCATTGCTGTTGTTATAGCTCATCTTCTTTTCCATTATCTCTACCAGCCCGGATTTGGTCAGTTTTGAAGATACAGAGCAGATTTTGGTATCAATCGACTCCGCTCGGTGAGGCGGCTCAGAAAATACTCACTTTATCCATATCCCTGAAAAGTGTTTTTTTTCGATTTTTTGAGGTCCCAATGGTCCCTCCTCGGGAACCCAAAATTTTTTTCTTCGGAATACGGTCATTTTGGGCACCGTTCGACTCCGCTTGATGAGAGAAATCCATTGGTGTAGTTTATTGAAATATACGCCACCGTTAAAAAGTTATGAGAGCCCAAGTAACCCTGAAGGGGGTACGTTATAACGTTAGAAAAAAGGACAGCTTAGAGCGATGGTTCGCGGGCCGACTAAGGCTTAAGCTTAGTGTATGTTCAATATAAGAACCTTAGCTTAGGTTAAGACTAAAGCTTAGGCTTAGTATATCGAGAACGGCATGGCCTGCATTTTATTTTCGCCCCACAGGTTGACTTGGGCCCTCATAACTTTCCAACGGTGGCGTAGATTTCAATAAACTACACACCAGTAGATTTATCTCATCAAGCTGAGGCGAATGATAGCCCGAAGATAAAACCCAATGGGAACCCATATTCCGAAGAAAAAATTTCTGGGTTCCCATTGGATCCTCAAAAATAAAAAAATTTTTTGCTCAGGGATGTGGATAAAATGAGCATTTTCTGAACGGCCTTATCGAGCTGAATCGATGGATACTAAAATCAGCCCTGTATCTTCAAAATTGACTAAATTCGGGCTGGGGATAACGGAAAAGAACCTAAATTTTGACAGTGGTAGTACCTATAAGCTGCATATTAAATAGTCTATATTTTCCTAAGCACGTTCAGACTACGCAGGGCGTCTCAAGCTGTTCGAAAGTGGAGAGGTCGGCAAAAAAGTGGAGGGCCCTGTCGTTTACATTAACTTTGTTGTATCCCTATTAGTTAAAATTTTTGCGTTTTTCAGTAAAAAGTATAGCAGCCCTTGCCACCCTTCTTGCGATGCCCCTTATACTACAGCATAGATTGCTAAAAGCAATATTGTAGACTAAGATTTGCGTGTATATCGTTGTCATAATATATCGTTTTGGAGTTGTTGATTCTATTGAAAGTCATGGTTTTACCGTGCAGGTCGATTTTATGATCAGCGGATACTGTTGAATTCATCCCAATATATATGTATATTTATGAAATACGAGGATATATACTTTGCGGATTAAAACGCCCAAATGTTACTACTATCGTCTGTAATTTTGCAAAGAATACTTTTATTTACTTAGTTCCAGCTATAAATTGATATCTATAAATTGAGTTTATTACTAATCCAATTCTTCTGATCTAAATATATATTAGTCATAGCTTGATATGGCGAGCAAATATTGAAAGCAAAAGCGCTAAACCCGACGGTCCTACCACAGCATCCAGTTTAGCAAGAAACATTATAGATTAATTCATGCATTTTACAGGACCGAGGTCCCATGGAGGCTGGTCAGGTCCTCCTGCGGAATAGGGAAGACCGGTGTCACAGTGTGAATTTTCCCCCAGTGTGGATTTTCCCCCCGGAAAATCTGCACTAGTTTGAATTTTCCCCCCGGAAAATCTGCACTAGTTTGAATTTTCCCCCATGTTGCTGTATAATATATATTTCCATTATTTGTTTCAGAAACTTAAGGATGTCGGATTACGATGATATTTTTAACTACCTAACTAAAAAGCAGTACCCCACTCGTGGGACAGCAGGGGGCATTTCGGTCGAGATAGGACGTATAACGTCATCTTCGAGACCCATTATTGGGATAATATGACCAAAGAAGTTGATCAATATGTAAGATCGTGCGAACGTTGTCAAATGGTCGATCCGCGGGGCTTTGATAAAGTGGAGGCCCCACTTCATCCGCTACCGGTTAGCACCACCTGGTACCATCTTGAAATAGACCTAGTGTCGATGCCGCTGTCACTATCCGGCAACAGTTTCATACTTGTTGTCGTCGACCTTCTTTCGAAATGGCCGGAAGCTGTTGCCATGCCCGATAAAAGCGCAAGAGCCGTAGGTACAGCTTTGTACCGAATATTTTTGGATAAAGGTTTCCCAGCTGTTATATCCTCAAATCAGGGACGTGAGTTTGTTAACGCCGCGCTGGATGCATTATTTAAATGAACCAGATAGAGCGAAGGGTCTCTTCCAGCTACCACCCGGAGTCTCAAGGTTTAGTAGAGCGCTACAACCAAACACTCAACAAAACCCTTTTGAAAATCATCGGCGACGGCGATCCTCGCTCATGGGATAACTTTCTATTGGAAGCTCTGTTCAGCTATCGCTGCACTCCTCAGTCTGCGACAAAGATCAAACCGTTCGAGCTGATGTATGGGCGCTCCGAATACTTTAAACGTCCAGACGATGTCAACGCCAGTCACGCTCGGCTGGAGAATGCTGAACTGTCCCTGAACAGGATGGCAGTTGCTAGGGAAATCTTGAAGTCGAAAGCCAAGGATAACATTTGCAAAGCACAAGAAAAGATGAAACAGACGCATGAACAGCGGAGGAAGAAAACGACGGCTATAAGCGTTGGGGACAGTGTGTTGCTTTTTAACGCGAGGAAAGCGGGTCGAAAAGGATCAAAGATGGAAAAAGCGTGGCAGGGACCTTTCTGGGTGACAGAACTACTTCCCAAGAATCGTGTTCGACTCCAAAACACTAAAACGAAAGCGGTTCTATCTAATGCTTATTCAACGGGCCTTCTAAAAAGATTTGTCAAGCGCGCTTCAGCGACTGCAGTCAACGCAGACAAGCCGCCGACGTGTTTTGTCTTCAATCCGGTCACTTCAGGTTGGCAAACAGATGCCGCAGCTCAGCTCGGGACATATTTGTCAAGCGCGCTTCAGCGACTGCAGTCAACGCAGACAAGCCGCCGACGTGTTTTGTCTTCAATCCGGTCACTTCAGGTTGGCAAACAGATGCCGCAGCTCAGCTCGGGATCCAGATTCGACAAAAGCCGTACTATCGTCAACGCGATGCGCCATTGTCCGAACCAGAAAAGGTAGAGGTTATGGCGCCGGATGGCAACTGCTTCTTCCGCGCTATAAGCTTTAGTGTCACCGGATCACAGGAGGCTCACCGCGAAATCCGGGACAGTGTGGTGCAGTACATGTCTACTAGCATTAGCGACAAAATTACTAACTATTTTGAGGAAAATACCGCTAAGCACATCGGTGAGATGAGGGACTATGGTGTCGGGGCTACCGAGGCTGAAGTTTTAGCAACAGCTGCTCTATTGGAAACAAATATTTATATCTACACGGCTGAGCAGTCAGAAACGGAACGATGGCAGATTTTCCAGAGTTCTGCCTTCGGAAAAGAGTCAAAAAAGCCCTTTGGAATCTACATCAAGCATACGGGACAGGTCCACTATGACATTGTGAAGTCGGTGAAGCGAGTTTAAGGAAGCCCTTGGGACTGGATGTGTTCGAATCTCGTGTTGCCCCATATTAGTCGAGTCGATATTAGTTGAGTCAGAACGTTTTAGTCCTGTATTTTTACTGTTCACTGTACTTTTTACCTGTTTCTTATTTTTGCTTTTTTTAAATGTTCCAGTGTCATATTTTTAAGCTTTGGTATTTGGTGCTACAGAAGGTGGGTTTCCGGGGGAAAATTCAAACTTGTGCAGATTTACCGGGGGGAAAATCCACACTGGGGGAAAATTCACACTGTGACACCGGCCCCGATTTTCCAGATCGGTCGGCCGGTCGGCGGGATGGGGGGGAGGCGCGGGGCTTGTGGCGCAACCAGGGGTTGGACGACCTGTCTGGGATGGTGAGGGTCGGTGCATCGCCTTAAAAGGGCCAACTCCTCCCGGGGGTAAGCCTCCTTATCCCCCTATGAGCATGTGTGATATACATATTTCCTATATGCTCGTTAAAACTACTAAACAGGCGAGGCTGTAAATCAATATTCAATATTCCCATTGCCGCAGGGACAGTGGCCCGTTGAAAAGTACCATCACATACAGATGGTGAAACCTGTCTCCAATATGTTACGAAAAGCCATCATTTCTTAAGATATCCACGAATTGAAAACTGGTATCTTGTGTCTGATTTCGGAATATATGATATATATTTTTCTGTTAAACACCTAAAAGTGTAAACTTAATTCTGAACAATTTATTTGTACTCCATTGCGAAGCGCTTGCTTGTCGCAAACGTCGTAAAAAGATACTCATCGATCATTCGGATACTAGGTTGCTTATGCCGCTTACGTATACGAAAATATGTGTGTCAAAGCCAGAAAAATTGTCTTTAAATTATGTCATTTTAACTATATTTTCCAAACCATATTGTTTGGAAAATTAAGGTATGTCGAATCCAGATGGAGTTTTTCACATCAATTGCAGGTCACGGGACGATCACGTTGTGTGAGCCTCTGTGGAAACAGCGAAAGAATTCAAATATCTAGGCTCATTCATCGACTCAATGCCGACGCGAAATCTAACACTGGGTGCAAGCAGGTTGCAAACAATGGGCGCAAAGATTCAGGCATCATTTACGACAGAAAAATGCGTCTTAAGCTAAACGCCAGGATCTACGAGACCGTAGTACGGTTCGCGAAGTTCTACGGATCCGAATGTTGGGCACCGAGATAGAAAGACCTGCAATTGGTCCACACTAGTGGTATGCGAATGATCCCAGCGTGCCAAGGAATCATGAAAATATATCACATCACAAATGGTCCAGCACGACACAATCTCAATTTGCAACAAGCTCAGGTTGTACGGTATGTAATTCGTCGACCAGTTGACCATATGCCTTGGCATGTTCTGCAGCAAGATCTCTCGGGCCACACGGGCAGAGGACGGCTACTCACATGGAAGCGCGTCGTCGAACAGGATATTTAACAGGGTGGCCTCAGGCAAGACATGGTGCTGGACTGGAAATATGGAAGAAGTGGAGTTGGCCCACTCGTATGTGCTAGGGTTAGCGTTCTCCAATGGTGTGCAACTTAGCATTGTTTGTAAAACTACCGAAGTACCACTTTCAGATTGATAGAATTGCTATGTACAGGTGTATATAAAACTGGGATATTAAACGTCATTGACTGTGACTAGATGCCAAGGATTGGTTTCTCGTAATCAGTTCGATAGAATGCGACTGCACGTCCAAAATGCACCCCAGACTTCAACCGACGTGATTTGATTTTATTAAAATTGTTTATATACTCTATCACTAAATTGCTTAGTTAGCTATACTTCGCAATATTAAATTGTATGGGCAAATGATTCACGCGATACAATACCTGTTAACTTGGTCGCAGAGTAATAGCTAGTTGTGAGTCATGGAACTAGTATTTATAACAATGTTTACGTTATATCAGAACAGCTTTTCATCATTTTTTGACTGTAATAAAATAAATATTAAACCTTGTAAATGCGTCTGTATTGCACTTCCATTTTCACGTATGAAATAATGTCCGTTTCGCATAACGTTGAACAAATTTGCGGCGTCCGTAAATTGTTACTTAATCGTTTTGCTCTGAGTATCGTACACTGGCTACTAAGCCATTTTACGAGCTGCAGCTCTGTTCCTTAAGGAACCGATAAAAACGAGCGCTCGATAACGCATCTGCAGACATATATTATAATATGATCAACTCAGTTACTTTGCAACGTTTCGCTACGTACTATTTGTCTATTTGGGACACATTGCATATTAAAGGAATAAACCTTACCAATATGTAATGAAGCAAAAAATGGTATTCGCCGTTGTCGATTTCGCCCATGTCACGCCATTGTTCTATGCGACGTGTGAGAGTTTCGTAGAGATACAACAAACTCGCACGCGATTTGATTGAACACATGATTTTTGCGTGTTTAATGTTTAACCTAAAATTATAGTTAAATAGAGAAACAAAAGTGTAAATTTATCTACACTAAGAATTTCCATCTTAGCTAGGTTGATTTTGTAAAATGAGAACCTTAAAAAAGTTGGATACTTAAAATTCAACAAGGTTTGAATTGGTACGGAATAGACGCCAGCACAGCTTACAATTATCAAAGCTTCAAATTCCAAATTTTGGAAGCTGACATTTAGAACTTTGTTTTAAGATTTAAATGTTGTTTTAACATTTCGATTTTCTACAGTTTCGATATTTTACATTTTCTATTATATATAAATGGTTACGTTCATTACAAACATGTTATATAAATTATACTTTATATATCTATATAAGTAAATATATAATATATTTTCTGTACATATATATTTATATAATATATGTATACTTATATAATTACACAAGATATATATGTATATGTATGCAGGTATACAGCACGTATCGATAGGGGTGGTAGCGGGGTAGTACCCCTAAGGTTCGTACCCCACTCCTGAAGGCTCCGCACCTCCTCCCCCATCAAGCAAAAAACGGCCATGGAAAATTTTGCAGCAATTACCAATAATTTCAAAAACTTTGTTTGCACATGGCAACAGACCGGGGTAAATTTAGCAGAAATGGGGGGAGCTTACCCCCTGAGGTGCTCCCCCGACTACCCTCCTCGCCTACATTCTATTCCTCCCTTAAAAGCCGATGGACCTTCGACACCTATGATATGTAGAGTTTGTTGAATCTTTTATGATATCGTCCAAAATGATCGTTTTCTTAGCTTACAAAAGTTTCCGAAGATGCTGCCTTATAGTATATAGTTTACGTATAATGACGGGGACTCAATATAAAGCTTTGATTTTGTTGTTATTGCAAGGGGTGCAACTTACATTAACCCCCCCAACAGCATTGCACAGTTTTACCGCACTTTTCTGTAAAATGGAAACGCTGACTGGATTTGTTTTAATTATTCAGTTCTGTTTCAGCATTAAAACAACACAGTATAAGCCAATCTGAGCTTTTAGAGGTGTCAAGAATTACTTTTACTGAGTCAAAGATTGTTACTTTCTTTCATTAAAAAATTACTGGTTGCAGGTAATTCAAATTCTTAGTCAATGGTCATTGCTGATTAAATCAATTTGGTATAGTGGCTCATTTGAGTTAAAATTGACTCAGTGTTCCTATAGAGTATGCGGAAAATGTGACATTTTGTGCTGCCAGATGTGACATATTATAATATAGGTATAACAGCCATTAACCTGGCCCTCGAATTCATTACATCAAACTGCGAGTGTAGTACCGTTTTATCGAAATAATTTTTATGGAGATTTACGTGGCACCGTAAGTCCGGTTTATATTTGCTGCAAAGAATCTCAAATAGGTTGCAATAAATGAGAAATCTCGCAAATGATATTGTGTGAGGCTGAGAAATGCGTCTCAGCTCGCATTCTGTTAGGAGCAATGGCTGTCCACCTCACTAATTTTGTATCTATACAAACCTTTTGCATCTCGCTGATTTTGCATGAACTCTCGATTTAAGTAACAAATTATTAAATTTATAAAAATGCTGCATAAATCATATATAAACAGTAATAAATCGATTTTAATGTATGAATATAAGTAATGGTAATGCATAAAAAACTGATAATTTTGCTAACTTAATCTTGTTATACATTGTAGTCATATCTAAAACACTCAAAATTTGTTACTAATAGCGTCATTCATTCGTTTACAAAGTTGAATTTTCCATCATTACCGAAAATTAATCACGTAAATATATTTCTCTGGCCATAAAGACCGACTAGTTCTCAGGGATAGCAATTCGATCTAAAAAGAAGCACTACTGGTTAGAGTTAAAGACAACAATTTGTTTGTACATTTAGGGTTTGAATATTGAATACTTATGTTATATTTATGCTGCGTTCACGTTCTAATGTCCCCAATGTTTGGAACCTATGTACACCAAACAGTATCAGGCGCACTGTCGACAACATGGTGTCTTAGACACCCCCTGTTTTTTATAAATTTTTTCAAAGGTAGCAACCTAGAGATGTTGCCACTTCTCAATAGTGTCAAACACACCGTGTCTTCTTGAAGTTTAATTGGCAGTGTGCATCAGTATTTCATTAATATTCATATGCCCTAGATACAAATATCGAGAATTTAAAAAAAAACTACACAACACCGTTGATTAATAATCCCCATTATGCATCATTTACAATTAGATGCGTGCGCATGGTCCTAATTATGTCATGCGTCCAAATGGGCTAGCTACTATGTCACGCATACAGTCCAGCTCAACTATTAATTAAATTTTTGAATAGCCTAGCTAGGCGACGCATTTGTCATCGAGTGTCGAGCTGGACTGTGCTTTTGTCACGAGGCGTTCAGCTGAGCCCTATAACATAAGTCAGAGTCTATTTAGTCCGCGAACATTACGTTTTATTATACGTATTTAAATAATGCCCCAAAAGCGGCATACCGCTTAAAACGTTAATTGTATATATTACAACAAATATATAACTTAAAATTAATGTGAAAATACTATAGAACAAAATGCTATAACACTAAAGCACAATGCTAAATAAAATTTCTCGATTGACAGTTCAGCCGGACACTGTTTGTCACGCAGAGCCTAGCTAAGCTCCCTGTTTGTCACATTAAGACTAACTAAGCTATAAAAATGTACCATAGTAGTCCAGCTAAGCTATAGTTCACCCGAACTAGTTGAGTTGGACGCGTGACATAATTTGGCCCTGGCCCACGCATCTTATCGTAGATGATGCATTTGCACAGACGGTATTCGTTACGGTTAGTTCACGCAAAGTTGGTAGCTAAGGGTATGTACGACATTGTTAAGAAAAATGTAGCAGCGGGTGTATTGTACACCCCGTCAATTAATTTCCAATATGAGTGTCACCACTGCAAAGGGACAGAAGTTCCAAACAGCGGAGACATTATAACGTGAACGCCGAATTATACTAATATTTATTTTGCATTACTGTCAAAATTTTTTGGACAGATGAATCGAGCTTGTATCGACTGGGTAAGAGTACCCTGCCTTGCCACTAAGCAATGTAGAAGATGTTGCGCATTTCCTTAAAGGTAATTTCGAAGCGTGCGAAAACGTGCTTACAAACGTGCAATGCACGTTAGACTGAAAATGTAACGACTCCCAATTTTCCTTGCGCCAACTTGGCTCTGTTGTACACCAAAAGCAGCATATAACACTAAGACTTATTCACGCAAAATTGTAAGCAGTACTTTTTTGGTGCTAACCGAACTTGTTATAGTTTTGACGGGAACCTGTACAGCGCCATGAGATTTTAACGGGACAATATCACAATATCAGCGTGCCTTTAAAAACTGTATCTGTGGCTAGCAGAACTCGAAAAATGAATTTATTGAGGTTAGGGCACGACTAGATGTCTTACTATTCACAAAATGCATGCCATCAATTGTTAACATTATTAACTTATGACGAAAAGCATACTTCGACATCATCCTCAATGCCTGATTTCGGTTGAGTCGATGAGCTAAGCGCAGCTCGGCAACGTATGCTGCAACGGCTGGCTCATTTTCGCCGCACCGCTCGTCTTCGTCCAGTTCGTTAACAACGACGTATTCCATCGCTCGCATTAGTTCGTCTTCAGAGCAGATAATGGCTCTGACAATCTCGAAGCCTTTCGCAAGATTTCGATGCATTTTCACCTCGCATGCGTGTATTAACGCTGGAATGAGGATTCTGATGAATCGTACAAGTTTGCAAAGACTGAAAAGATATTGCAAATTTAACAGTACATGCGTTTGTCCCAAACGTAATAAGGTGAGATCTAAAGTACACGCATTCAAATTGCATGCATTCATTTGGATATGCACGGTTATTA
>JASANE010002478.1:0-63677 GCA_030248225.1 Trileptium ribeirensis | reverse complement strand
TGCTGAATATGTTATGAGTATTATATAAAAATGCGTTTAAAAGCAGCACTTGAGAACCGAAGTACACGAAAGCGACTATATCTTCATAGCCAAACAACACTCGGATTTCTTGGGCTCATTCTCGGAGAGCCGAAAGAAGCTCTATGTAGCAGCATGTCACGCGTCCGCTCAAAATGGATTTTAATATGAATTTCTAAGAATGGTTAATATAACCTTGAATTTGTAGAGCTGAACTTGTGCAATACATGTCATCGTGGCTGTTCGGTTGCCACGTCGTAGAAACAATGGGTTTTAATTTTACCATCTAATAGGACAAAAGGGACATAGAACGTTGACAAAACGACTTGGAAAACACACGGCGGGCACCCCGGAGGAGAACGGGTTGGGAGAGCCCACGATGGGCGCGCACCATAACGGGTGACTACGTCGTAGGGTACACTTTCTGGATCTTTCATTCGCTGAAAAAATTTTGGGAGGGAAGGAGGGACCTCGGGCGCCTGGTTCCGGAGCTGCAGAATTTCAGAGGAACACCTGGGGGGGGTAGCGAGCTTTGACCGGGGATTGTAAATTTAAAAAAAGTTTCAAGATATAAGATTTTTTCAGTGAAAACTGTTAAATTGTAATGTAATAGGCTTAGAAACGACACATAAACGTCTTTTATTGTAGGCTAAAAACAACTTGAACCCCAATCGTCCGCCGAAAATGCCCAAATCTCTCAATTCGGACATTTTTGTTAATTTTTATGGCAAATGTGAGTTATCCTAAGGGGGAACGAGATCACCACCGGGGGCTTGTTGCAGTAGGAGCCCCAAAATTGTCCCGCAGCCGGGTCTGCCTTCCCCCTAGTGGCACCAAAAATGCACTGGTCCCATTTGGAGGGAAACCAGAACTTCCAATCCAAAAACTTGGCTCGTCTGAAGCTCCTAGTTGCTCCACAGGAATCCATTCTGCAGTACAGTTTCTTATAGACGATTTCGTAACCCACGGGCTTTTTGTTTTTGCAAAAAGTTTTGCCATGGCGCATAAATCTAACCCCTCGCCAAAAGAACAACTGTTAAAAATCATGTTACAAACATTGTCAAAACGCTTTGATGGAAATAAAAAGCTATTATGAAGGAAATTTTGACAGTTAATTCTAGTCTTGAAATGTTATCAAATTTTATTTTTTTTGTGCGTCAATATGATTCACCGAGGCGGGAAACCAAAAAATTTTGCGATGAATCGTGAGAGTCAAAATTTTGCCAGGGGCCACTTATTTCCGAATTTGAAAAGCAAGCCAAATAATTGGGAAAATTGTTCACAAACCTCTTTTGCACAACAGAAAGGGCAAAAATCAACAAGCGTATAAACTGTAACGAAACTTTTTATAATTGTTAATTATTATACATGTGTGTTTTATTATAATATGGAAGATTGTTTGCAAAGTATTTATGTAGTCGTTAATAGACTCTTAGCATATGATAGGCGACAATCAAGGTACTTAATTATACACATTTTATTTAATATACAAAAAAATAATATTTGTTGAACAGGCTGATAACTCCGTTAGCTGTTCGCTTAATATTGGTTTATGAAAGTTTTTAAAGTTGTGTCCGTAGCAACATTTACGTTTTCAGTTGCTCTTGTTCTCGTTCACAATGAACTAGGCCTATAACTACATGCAACATATGTTTATAATCAAAATAAGCAAATACATCTGAATTTTTAAACTTAAATTAAAATATGTTTGATGGCAGTATATATTTTTCAGAATGATTGTGGCGTTTTCAAAATCATTTATTTATGTTTTGGTAAATAGTTTTTAAATCTGTTTTCAGATTCAGATAAAACACCTCTCGTTTGCCTATTTTTTTGCACTGAAACTATTGCGTAAAAATGCACATAAACAATTTCGCTAAAGGCTCACGGCTTGTTTGCATACTGTAGTTAGTTTTTGAGAGTGGATTTTGACAATCCGCAAGACACTCCTATACCTTCTCTCATCTTTAGGGTCCCCAATGACTTGCTGGTTTGGATGCAAGTTACAGCTCAGGCAAACCGACAGTTGGTGCGCGGTGCCGGCGTCTCCAAATCGGGCGCGGGGCCTTACACAACAAGGGTGCCGGCCGCTCCGCTCCGATCGCGGCTTTTGCGGCGCACAAACGCTGCGCCGACGCAGCGCTGCCCGGGACTGTAGCACCACCCGTGACGTTCGGTGTATTTGCTGTCCGAGCTGGAGCTTGTATCGGCTCATTTCGCGTTCGGTTTTGACAGTAATTGTAATGTGTTCACCGAAATTGAGGCCTGGCGTCGCCACTGGAGGATATGGGGTGTCAGGGTCCGGGATAACGAGAACGCCTAATGCATTCAGAAACAAAACCCAGGCACCTGTCATTAAGTGGAGTACAGGATATTAACACGGTGGGGGGCGGATCGTCTGAGCTCTACTTTGTTGCCATTGCCATTGATTACGGACGTGGCTACTGTCGTCAATGAAGACATCTGCGTATCTATTAGCTTAGGTGAACATTAGAGTAAATATTCTGTGAATCTGGGAAGCTATTTTGTCTGGGAATTTTGTTACATTAGCTTAGTGACAGAGAGTAAATATACTGTGCTTATTGTATTGGTTATTCTGTGAATCTGAGAGTAAAATATAGTGTAAATTCTGAGAGTAAAATATAGTGAATCTGAATGAATCTATTTGTTGAACATTAGAATTTGGGTTTAGTGTGAATCTACTGTAAATTATAAATGAGTCTAGGTGCCCTATCTATACTGTACGAAAATATATGTGGCAGAATGTGCTATTAAATATAGATGATGGATGAGTGGATACTATCTACATATTTGTTGGACAATGGTGTAATGATTGTTGGAGTCTGGGAGTATATGATGAATGGTTAGCCTGTTAAATGTTACGTGAATGCACTTTGTATCTTTGTTTTATATGTGTTATTACATTGGAGTAATTGTTAGTCATGATTGTTCCCGATTTATAGTGTTGTATGGTTGATTCACACTTCTCTGCTGGGTTTATGATCCATCCTGGAAACTATCTAAACTCTTTGTGCGTTCGTTTGATGAATGTATATCTATATCTATCTATAAATAGAAATATACTATCTATATTTGTTTACTCAGTATTATAAATATTTTTAATGATTGATGCATGTGTATGTGTTGTGTTATATACATGGTGGTTTGGGTTCAGCCTGAGAACATTGTATCCAAATATATTTAGTGTTTTGTTTACTTTACTAGATTTATTAATGGGTTTATTTTACTCTATTTGAAAATATTTTGAGTATTATTTAGGTGACTATAAACATTAGTCTGTATATGGATTATAATTGCATTATGTGTAGTTAGATGTTCTATCATACAACTATCACATAGAGGATATATGATATATATGAAACTATATTATAACAAACTGATGGTTTTCTTTTGTAAATCACAAGTGATAATGATGATATTATTTGAGGATTATCACATATCAAAATAATAACCACTTGCCACCTTATAAATCCTGGAGCAAAATAAATTGCTCATAGTATAAGAGGAGCCAAAATTCAGCTGGTTTAAGGCTGGCGGAGAGGCTGACTGAAGCAATATATTTGTTTAAGGTATAGTAATGAAAAAATATGCTTTCTGTTGAGTACAACAGCCAAAAGTTCTGCTTCTGTGTATGTTCGCGACTTATATTTATAGACAGGTATATACAATGTCTATGTATACCAGCTAGTTGCTGACAGCAAGCTGACTACCACTTTTCGTTTTCGAGCTAGCCGAGTGGCTCGCGCCCAATTTTGAAATTAGTAAAATTAATAATAAACTTTAGAACATATTTTTCGGGCGAGTCACTTACACTACACAGTCCTCAGCGAATACTGTACACTTCTAGGCGCTAGATGAGGTGGAGAGCATCTGACTTTTTAAGCTTGGCTCGTTTTGAACTGTATTTAGGCCTAAGGTAAACCTGTTGGTGTGTTTGCCGAAAAACAACCTCGGCTCAAAAAAGATTTTTATTATGCAATAACGAATGGTAAATAATTTATCACAACTGGATAGTTGAATGATATCTTCCTTGATTGTAAACACCGGAAGTACTCGTGATTTTCACTCATTGCCCCTCTTGTACCGTTTGATATTTAGAGATTCTGAAGAATGCGAAATAACATGCCGCTACTGCCATAATTTGACTGTTGATTTTTAATGTTCAGAAACGTAATATTCTCGTGATAACCGCTGGATTGCACAAGCACTTAAATAGTGCGGGGTATTAAACAGTAACAATTTGTCTCTGCCAGCAAGAAAAGGTTTTCCAATTTTCACGGGATTTAGGTCCACCTGTTAGTTAATGGAGTCAGACGTGGTGCTTTTTCAAGTAAATATTTGTTCGCCAAACGTTTGACTAAGTTTTGGCCAGCCCACGCCAAAAACTGCACCCACACAGGAATCCAGAAGAATGTGTATAAACTTTTACACGATGTGAATCCACCAATTACTGATATCTTACGGCTGCTTTTTGGGGTTTTGATTTGTTTTTTCTAGATACATTGCAGTTAATTTTTCCTAAACATCGATTTTGTCGCTATTATAAATATTTATGTAAGCTGTTTTTTTGCTTATAAATTAGTGAGTGAGCTCTCGCCTAGAACCTTTAGGTAAATTATTTTGAGTCTAGGTATATGATGGATTTTAGCTATTTACCTATTTGGGTACTGAGGTTGAAAAATTTCAATTTTTGCTATAGTATTTTATGTGATAGATTTTGCTATTATTTGGGTAATGGTTGCAAAATTTCAAATATTTTATAAATATGATGATCCTATTTTTACCTATTTGGAAATTTGGCAAAATTTTAAACTTTGCTATTTGGGTTTTATATTTTAAGCAAATTATCATATCAGCACCAGTCATATTTCACACACAAAATATATTAAAGATAAGTATTAGAGTAAATATACTTATCTTGGTGATTCTGTGAATCTGAGAGTAAAATATATTTTTGTTTGTGTTAGAATTTAGTGGTTGTGTGGATTTTCTAACATAATATCAAAAATATACTTACTATATTCTGGGCAACATTAGGAAATATACCCAAGGAGCTTAAATGTTGACTCTAGGCAACTGGCAGATTTTATACATTGGAATGTTGTTAACTTACTTCCTTTGAAAATGCTATTAACGTGGATCTTTACTATCTACAAAATTCTGGGAACCTTGGAGGACTAAGACCATTAGACACCTGGTGAATCTGTACCCAAGCATCTCACATCTCAAGAGTCTTTGAGATTAGTGTTGAATTAAATATTTGTTATGACCACTTGATTGTTGTTGCATTTCCAAATACTTTAATTGGGTTAGAAAGAGGAATGAACGAATTTCTGTAAATTAGGGCTATTTGGGAATAGCAGCACAACAGTGTACCAGTCGGGAATGCCAGCAGCATATCATTAAAAGCTGAAAGTGTAAATTTATTTAATAAATAATTAATGTGTTTATTAGTACTAAACATGTGCTCCTTTTTTATGGGTAGACTACTTTCGCTTGGCACATATTAAAACACATAATATCGTAAAACTCGGCGACGCTGAAATTAAAAGGCAAAAATTTGTATAGCAGAAAATAAAAACAATGACAACCTGGAACTGCGTCCCTAGGCGAAGGGATAGTTAGATTGTTAAGGCGGGAAGTATTATAACATTTGGCATTAGCTTAGCATGTATTAATTTATCTCCCTCAAATGTCGATGAATTTGGGTGAATGGTTGAATGGTGAATGGTTAGTTAACATTTATAATTTCCACCCATCCTAAAATATATTTTATTTGTGTGTTGTTGAATTTGTATTAATTGTTCATAGAAACTAGTAAATATAAATATTTTGGTGAATTTTTTAGCTATTAAGCAGAACATTAGAGTAAATTATTAAATATTTGGCAGAACATTAGAGAGTAAATATAGTGTGTTACAATTTTGGCACTTTAATGGAAATTATTTTGTGCATTTTGTAAATATTTGATAGTGGGAAATTGTGTTACTATACTTATCTATTGTAGTAACGTGCAAAAATTTGGGCTAATGAGAAAAAATTTTGGGGATAATTGTTACAAATGTAAAATCACTCTTCCACACTGATTCAACATAAATATTTTCATTGTTTTTGCATCAGTTGTGTAGAGACATTGTGCAAATCTCAACTTTTGGGTAAAACAATTTCTTTAACAATTGTCCTAACGTTTGAAATAGAAGTGTGGAAAGGTGGAAAGGTTGATATTGCTGTGCTTTGTTGGTTTATGTTTATGCCATGGAAACTGTAATGGTCACACCACTGGGCAATATAACAGGCTGTGAGAGCATAATGGAGACCTCCAAATGTCTGTGTTTATGAACTATCTATTCTAAATGGTGATTTTTATGATTGTGTGCACCATAAATCTGTATGCATATGAATTCCACCTAATTTAATGGAAGATTATCAAATCAAGAAATATGATAACATTTGCCTAATACATAATAAGCCCCATGAAAGGATTTTCTCTTAATTTTGCAGATGATGAAACCAAACCAGCTAACTTGGCGTTAGGGCTAATCTGTATTTATGTATTGCACATGAATGTTTACAGAATGGCTAACATTAGAAGTTTGCTGTTTGATTTGAGTAACCGTCATGGTTAGCTGCAAAAGTAATCTGAGTGGTGAAATAATGTAGGCTATGCTGTCTAGCTGGTGCATTATGTGGTAAGCTATGCTGCCATTGATCACTAATTAGATAAGGTCATATTTACGCAGGCGAACCGTATAAATATATGAAAGTTAGAACCTACAGTTTAGCAGAATAAATATTTATCTTTAGCTACTGAAAATATTTTATCTATTAAATATTATGTGGTTGGGAATTTGATAGTGTACCCTAGAAGAGAGTAAATTATGATACAGAGAGTAAATTACCATTTTACATTAGAATAAATATATTTTGGTAGTCTAATGGGCACTATATACTGAGAGTAAATATAAATTACATTAGGTAGTCTAAAACATTAGCTTTATAAATTATGAATGTTAGGATTTTGTTCACTTAGGTGATCAAATATTCTGTGTTACATTAGATGCTTGCTTTGTGGGTGATGAATAAATATACTGTGTCTTTGTACAAATGAATAAATATTTTGTGCTATAAAGAAAGTGTATATCATCTATTTGTTACACTGTGGCATTTAGCTATTTTTCATTGGCTTAGGTGATGTTTCTAAGTCTAACTCAAATAAATGGATGTAGATAGACGTTTTTGATGACTATTTGGTGGCTTAGTGGACATTATAGTGGTGACTATGACAGTTAACTTGGAAATTCTGTTGGCTTATAAATTATGAACATTAGGAAACATTAGCTAGCTGGGCGTGGATGTGTCCCATGTTGGCTAGGTTGTATGGATTATTCATTCGTTCTTTGGGAAGTTTGATTTACTGTGAATTTTATTGTATTTTGAAATTACACAGGGACATTGTGTGAATGTTTAACATGATTGCATGAATGAAATTTCTGATACATACCATGTAGTTGTGATAGTGTTGACCAAATGGATTCTGGAACACCAGCCAGATTTTGACTGCACGCCACATGACCCTGAACGAATTTGACTATGGGCTGCCATAAATGGCAATCGGTACTAATAGCACCAACTTACCGGTGGCCCTCTTTTCAGTCACCCAAGTTTGCATATTCAAATACGTAGAAGGCTTAGTAATTTTACTCTCACTTCTCAAAACCTTTTAGTGTGCTTCTTAGCTGGTTAGTTGTGGTAAAAATCGGCACATACAGCAAGTAGATTATTTTACCCCCAGTTGGCTGACTAAGAATATCTCACAGCACACAGGTATGTATATTTAACAACATAAAAATTAACTATACGTTTACACTGCGCATAAAAATTATGAATGTACGGATGAATGGTTAACATGTATATCTTCTAGGTCTTCTTTCTGCTAACGTTTGTTTTACTGAAAGAACATTTGCCGTATATAAACATAAATCCCAACATTAGCCTAGTTAAACTGCTTATTCTATAAATATCAACCAAATGGTCTGAAACCTAAGTCCTAAACCTTAGATTCGCTCATGCTAAACTGGGCTGCTGGGTGAGTCTGATCCTAAAAAAAATTATGAATGTGTTTCATTGGTTCAAATATTTTTAAAAGCACAGTTTGAGAATCTATTTGGCTCCTCTCTTCTTTTGATAATTAGTTTGACGTTTACTTGTACTTAGGTACTATTTTATTTTGGTGAACTATTTGTAAATATAGTTTAATTTCGAAACATTAGGCACTTATCTGAGCACCATTCTGATTCTGTTGTTTGGGCAATTAGCTTGTTACAAATATTTTTATTAAATTATGCTTTTGGAAATTATGAATCTGCGTTTACATAGTGAGCACCATCTAAATATATTAAGTAGTGAGCCTGGTAAACCTACTGCGTGGTTTCTGGGATGTCGGCGAATCCATTAGGATGTGATCAGTTTCATGTCTTTTTGGGTGATTGACTTTTTTTTGGGTACCCCGTTATGGTGGATCACGTCATCTATCGAATAAATATATAGAATCGTGAACGAGCAAGGATAGTTGATTACCGAATAAATTGGGAAATGCATAATGAAGGCTCTAAACTAATTTTTGGGATGGGACCGAAAAATTTTGGATATCACGAGCGGTAAACCGACATTTGCATGAATATGCCGGCTGTTCTCACGTAGGATGTAAAGGCATGTTCACTGTCAAATTTTGATCAGAATTTGAGCTCAGATTTTGATCAAAATTTTAAAAAGCATTTCTTGCACTTTTAGTAAATTCAAAACTGTGAACATTGTTCAAACATTTTAGGTATTCCTTTGCATATCAAATGGATACTGTTTGTACCCATTAGAGTAAATATAAATTATTTTGTCTAAAATTTTGGAATTTAGTGTGTGTACGTTAAATTTACTAAATTAGAAAGTCTGTGAAGGTATAAATTAGCTATTTGGCTAGGTAAATATAGTGAGCGTCACCAAATGAATTTTATAAATTATGAATTTGATAGTTTATTTTGAATCTGACAGTTATACACTATGTTCAAGGTTTGGCAAATATGCAAGTTCTCGTCTGTATAAATATTTGTCTATTAAAGTCCCAAGAAATATCCTGTTGCTCAGTGGCGGGGGTTTTGTTGTTTTTGTTGGTTGTTTTTTTTTATGGTTATGTGTGGCTTGTTTTAGGGTTATTAGTGCTATGGAGCTTATAATGAGATTTGTGCTCTAGATCAGGCCCATATACAGATTTTTGTAGTTGTGGATGCTGATCTCAGGTGGTAGGGATCCTGAGGTGGTTGTGTGCAGTTCCTCCAGCCTCCCGGCAGGCCGTAGACCTAGGTCTCACTGTGCCAGGTGCTGACCCCTGACCCCAGTCTTCCTGAGGCGTGATCTTCCCCTACTGTGGAGGGTGCTGCACCCTCCAGGTATCCAGAGGCTGTACCATTCTCTCGAGGTATGCTGCAGTCTGCCCCCGAGGCAGTGTTGTGTTCTGCATCTCGGTCCGAGAGAATATGCCGCAGGTGCCTCAGCCCTCCCCAGAGGCTACCTCATCCCTTCCCCCACCCCCGACCAGCCTCCCAGCACCCTTCAGCATCAGCTGCTTCCGCCCAGGCTTGAGGACTACTGAGGAGTGTAGTTCCTCTGAGGGCGCTGCCCCCCATTGCCCCTTCATAGGCGCCGTCGCCCCCCCGAGGCGCCGCAGCTTTTCCTGCAGCCGCTCCGTTCAGGCCGGGCCCCCCTTCCTCACAAGCGGAAGCCCCTACCCCCGCGTTCACCTCGAAGTGAGGGTGTGGAACGTCGGGGGTAGGGGCTTCCGCTTCCTTGGGGAGGTGGGGAACGGTGTGCGGCGCCTCGGGCGGTGTGGGCTGCGGCACATTGGATTCGGAGCGTGCTGCACTTCAAGGGAGAGCTGCAGCGCCTCGGGGTGGTGTCCGGTGTCTCTTCGGCGCCTTGGGTGGAGGTGTGCCATTTCAATGGGGGTGCAGCGCCTCGGGAGGATGCGGCTCCTCGGGCTAGTTTGGTTTGGAAGGTGCAGCCCCTCGACGTGGGAGTGCGGAGCCTCGTGCGGATGCGGCGCTTCTGGGAGAGATTCGATTGCTTGAAGGGTGCGGTGCCTCGGAGGGGTGGGAAGTCGGGGGGTTGGGGAAGGGATTGATTGGCTTCGGAAGGGGTAGCACTTCTGGGGAGGGCTGAGGCGCCTCAGGGTATGGTGCGGTGTCTCTTCGGAGCCGAGATTGCGGGACATAGGGAGGAGGTGCGCTGCCTCGGGGGCAGACTGCAGTGCCTCGAGAGAATGTTGCGCCTCTGGATACTTTGGAGGGTGCAGCACCTCGCGGTGGGGGTGCAGGACCTCAGGGGATGCGGCGCCTCGGGGGAAGATTCGATGACTTGAGGGGGTGCGGCGCCTCGCACGGGGGTGGGACCTCCAGGTTCTGCGCCTCGGAGGTGTGGAGGGAACTGCCGCGCGACCACCTCGGGATCCCTCCGCCTTGATATCCAGCATCCACAACTACGTAGAAGTTTACTGGGTATTTATTATTGGTGGCCTGAGTCTAGAGCACAAATTCTCAGTTGTATTGAAGCTTCATCATTATTTTTCACACTAATTTAACCCTGAATCTGAAGTGTACCTCGTGACCATGTAAAAGTAAAAATGCAAGGTAACAATGGTACGATGTAACATGTAAAATGCATATGTTTATTCATGTAAAATCATGGAATAAGGTTTGGTTCTTTCAAAGCTCTGACCGTTATAACAGCCACAGAAATATATGACGACGGCCAAAACGGTGAGAGGCATTTATGGTCTTGCTTCGAGAACTTTTAAACACTGACGACGTTCCCAACCACTATACAGACGAGAGAACTTGCATATTTTGCCAAACCTTGAACATAGTGTATAAGACTGTCAGACGAATAAACGACGATAAAGATAACATAAAATTAGCATCAAGTTGAGCACGCTTAAGGTTCCTCCTCTTAAGGCCTCACCAATCGCTTAGAGCTATACCTTTTAAAACAACTTTCTAATTTAGTCAATTTTAAGGCGTATTCACACGCTCAAATTTTGAAGGAAATTTTTAAACAAAAATAATTGCGCTGTTTCAAAATTTGAGCTCGAACTAATTCAGGTTATACATCTGGTTGATCATTGGCAAAGGAATACCCTTGAAATGTTTGAACAATGTTCACACGTTCAAACTTACTAAAAGTGCAAGAAAATGCTTTGAAATTTTGATCAAAATCTGAGCTCAAATTCTGATCAAAATTTGACCGTGTGAACATGCCTTTACATACATCTGTACGTGGGTAAAGTTTGAGACAGCCGGCATCTATGCAAATGTCGGTTTACCGCTAGTAAATACATCTGCAAAATTTTTCGACTCACCAATCCCGAAAATTATAAACTACCATCGGTAACTTTGCAAGCTGTTCATTATGCATTTCATTTATTCATTAATACGACTATCTTGCTGCAACGGGCTTCACCGTTTCGGATTGTTTTTCGGCGATTCTATCTGTTAAAGCTATTCGATAGATGACGTGATCCACCACAGTAGCACACTACCCTGCCGCAAAAGTCGATCACCAAAAATTCGCTTATTAAAGACATGAAACTGATCACATCCTCATGGATTCCGCGACAGCACGCAGTCCAGAAACCACGCAGTAGTTTACATGTCGCATGCTTATAGTGTGTTTTAGATGGTGCCCGGTAATGTAAACGCCACAACTAGTCATTTCGAAAGCGGTAGTAAATAAAAATACCCTTTATTACGCAGCGTTGACTGCCCGAACAACAGGAACAAGAAAATCCATCTACTACGATAAAATGCAGTGTCCTGACATGAAATTAAAGGCCTTTTTGCCCCCGATGAGCTTCAGCGACGGTGATATGCAAAGGTGAGTTGGGATGGACATTTGAGGTGCGACATCACGATCTCGAGTTGACCGCTAGTACACAAGTGACTGCATGTCTACTGCAACATGTGAAATCATTACCTTAACTGCAAGTAAATCGTTCGAACTTTACTTAACCAAGGTGATATCGAAGAAGAGAGACCAAATGAGATCTCAAACTGTGCTTTTACTGTTGAACCGATGAAACCATTAGCGTTGAGTGAATTTTTAGGATAAGAACTGCACCCACAGCCGGGGTTCGCTCGGTGAGGAGCGAATCTAAGGTTTCAGGACTTAGGTTTGGGACCAGTTTGGCTTGGGGTGCTTATCAAATAAGCAGTTTAATCATTTGGTCCGGGTGTTTATCTCGGATTTCTATGTTTCTGTGCGGCCAATGTATCAAACCTTTGGGTAAAACAACGTTAATAATAGCGGAGGAGAAGACCTCGAGGATCTGCGTGTTAACCAGCGATTTGGGTCCGGTACCCTTGGCGTCATAAATTTTATGCGCATGTGACGTTATGGTTAGATTTCTTATATTTGTTAAATACCTGTGTGCTGTAAATTGTCTTCGTCCGCAGCCAACTGGGGGTAAATAATCTACTGTATGTGTCGATTTTTACCACAACGATAACCAGCAGGGACTGAGACGGCGCTGAAACTATTGAAATAAAGTGAGAGTAAAATTACTAAGCCTTCTACGTATTTTGAAATGCAAACTTGGGTGACTGAAAAGAGGGCCACGGTAGTGGCTGTATTAGTACCGATCCGAGTAAACATGCCGGTATGAATTGGCACCCGTGGTCGAATTCGTTAACAGGGTCCGGTGGCGTGCAGTCGAAATCTGGCTGCACACGACCGATGTATCTCCCAGAATCCATTTGGTAGACACTATCGGCAACACTGCATGGTTATGTCGGAATTCGTTGGTGTGCGATCACGCATGTTAAACGTCACAGTGCGATGTCCCTGTGTCACATTTCAAAATACTACAAAAAGATCTGGATCAGAATGAAATTACACAAGTAAGAAATCGAACTTCCGAAGAAAACAAATGAATAGGTGCTTATTACAACCTGACAGTTCCGACATGGGAACACGTGGCGCCCCACCTACTGCGTGTGAATGAACGAATGTCCGTAACGTAGCCCAACAGGCGTTCCAAGATTAACTGTCATCGTCACCACTGCTGATGTGCCAGTTAGAGCCAGCGAAATACGTGAGTCAAAACATCTATCTTACCGGTGTGCCCTTTATTTGAGTTGAAGTTTCTTAGCAGTGTTAGAAACATCGCCTAAGGCTCACCGTCTCTCCAAATGAAAAAATAGCAGTATTAACTCCACCGGTGTTGAAAAAAATGCGATGATATACACTTCTTTATAGCACAAAATATTTGCTCCAGTGTTTGTCCGAGACAGCAGGCGCTTATTACGTTCATCACCCACAAAAGCAAGCATACTGGCTTGACACAACACAGTGATTTCATCGCCTCAGTGGAAGCACCGAAGATGCTTCAAGCATTTCAGAGTAACTATATAAACTTTAAAGTTTTACAACCAACCTACTAACTAGTTTTGATCCAAACATCCATATATAGTTCGCTCACAACATATCCGTGAGAAATCGTACAAATTTATTACGTTAAAATGGTAGTATAAATCTCTGCCATATATATAATACAAAAGTCTCTGTTATCGGTAGACTATATAATTCCCAACCACCGTGAGATCTTAGATCTGGATCAATTAAAAATTGTTTCCGGTCCACATAAAGATGAGGGAATTTATTATATCCTTAAAACAACTTAGTTCTAAGCTTAGTATGTATACGGTTCGCCTGCGTAAAATGACCTTATCTAACGCTAAGGCTTGAGTGATCGATGGCGGCACCAATAGCTTACGCCCATCAGCTTGACGGCCCAGGTAATTACAACGGCATGGCCTACATTTTATTTCACCACTCAGGATTACTTTTGCCAGCTTGACCATGACCGTTACTTCAAATGCAACAGCAAACCCTAGTGTTAGTTTCCGTTCTGATTATAACGTTCATGTGCAATACATAAATACAGATTAGCCCTAACGCCAAGTTAGCTGGTTTGTTTTTCATTCATGCTGCAAAATTAAGAGAAATCCTTTCATGAGCTTGCTATGTCTCACAAATGTTCTGATATTTCTTGATTTGATAATCTTCCGTAAGGTAGTTGGGATCATATGAGCCATGCGGATTTATGGTGCACACAATCATTATAAAATCACCGTTTAGGATGAGAAAATTAAGGTATGGTTCAAGTAAACACAGACGTTTGGAAGTACTCCGTCTGTCACAGCCTGTTACAAAGACAAATGCTGCTGCCCAGTGGTGTAAATCCCGTTTCCCGGTTACATGGCATAAACGTGACCCACAACAAAGCACAGCGACCTCTTGTCAACCTTCCACCTTCCGGTCGGCTTCCTATTTCAAACGTTAGGACAATTGTTAAAGAAATTGTTTTACCCGGACTTGAGTTTGCACAATGTCTCTACAGCAAGAGCCGAGCTGATGCAAAAACAATGAAAGCTGTTGTGTTATGTTGAGAATGGTGTGGAAGAGAGTGATTTTACGTTCTGAATCAGACCATGTAACAATTATCCAGTCATACGTAGGGAAGACTCGAAATCTCTCGGATTGCAGCCCAACAAAACGTACTGAATAACTCAATGGTTTGCGTACAGCGTTCCTTACAATGCAATCGGGGTGCGATTCATGACGCCGACTTCGCCTGTCAAATATTACAAAATGCACAAAATAATTCGTTCGTTAAAGAGCCAAAATTGTAGCACTTAAAGCATACAAAATACTAGCACTTAAAGCAATTCTATTAATGTAATAAATGAAAAATCCAGCTTCCTTAATTATAAGTAGGAGAGCTAGCTCGAACTATGCTTTACTAGTTTCTATGAACAATTAATGCAAATACAAACAACACAAATAAAATATACAGAAAAGAAATGATCGAAAATTATAAATGTTAACTAACCAACGTATTAAAGAGACCAACTCCAAATTCGGTGTATTAGTACAGGAAGTTTCAAAGCGGTTTGAAGGAAAATTGAGGTTACATTCGTAATACATGTAAGTTAATGCCAAATGTTATAATACTTCCCGCCTTTAACAATACTAACTATCCCTTCGCCGTATCAGGAGCGCAGTTCCAGGTTGTCATTGTTTTTTATTTCTGCTGTGCGAATTTTTGTGCCCTTTTGAATTTCACATCACAATTTTACGATATTATGTGCTTTTTTAGTATGTGCCAAGCGAAAGTAGTCTACCCATAAAAAGACACATGTTTGACACTAATAAACACATTAAAACTAAAACTTGTTTCTAAATAAATTTACACTTTCAGCTTTTAATAAGACTTTACTGTTGTGCTGCTGTAATTCTTGTTGTGATCAACAAGTTCCGACTGAAATCGCCTACACCGAACTTTGTTGTGCATTTTTGTGAAATTCTTTGCAAATGCACCCTAATTTACAGAAATTCCGTTCATTACTCTTTCTAACCCAATTAAATATTTGAAAATAATAGACAACAATCAAGCATAGCTGAAACGGTGCGACACTGATCTCGAAGAGATCTCTTTTGGATGTGAGAGATGCTTGGGGTCCAGAGATTACGGGGGCAAGCTGAAAATGTCCCTTCTCTGACGTTCTTAGTCCACTTCCCAAGGAAGGGCAAAATTTTTGTTGCGAGAAATAGTGATACATAGGTACAGCTTGAAGATTTGCTACCAGCATTACAATAGCGATTTTTTGAAGGAAAATTCAAGGTTAACAACATTCCAATGTATAAAATCTGCCGGTCCCTAGAGTCAACATTTAAGCTCCTTGGGGTCAGAATTCGGGCAGGCACACTGGCATGTTGAGGTCGCGGAAGGGCCAAGTTGTGGTCAGTCCCTAGGTGAATATTATGTTGGAAATCACACAGCAACAGTGATAGAGCACAAAACAAAAATCTACTACAAAGTCGGACTAGGCAACAATAGCAAGATACGTATTTAACTAGAAATTGATGTTACAATACTTTTAAACAGTGTGTGTGTGAAATAACTGGCGAGTACTGATATGATAATTTGCTTTTTAAAATATAAAATATATAGCAAAGTTTGAAATTTTGCCAACCTACACACCCAAATAGGTAAAATAGCAAAATACCAAGTAGGATCATATAAAATATATAGCAAAGATTGAAATTTTGCCAACCTACATACCCAAATAGGTAAAATAGCAAAATACCAAGTAGGATCACATAAAATATATAGCAAAAATTGAAATTTTGCCAACCTACATACCCAAATAGGTAAAATAGCAAAATACCAAGTAGGATCATATCTACTAGAGGTGAAGTGAGATTACCTAGAGGTTCTAGGCGAGAGCTCGGCTCCACTGAGTTATAGCAAAAAAAACAGCTTACATAAATATTATAATAGCGACAAAATCAATGTTTATGCTAGGAAGTAACTGCAATGTATCTAGAAGCGGAATCAAAACCCGAAGACGGCATTAGATTGTCGTAATTGGTGAGAGCCCATCCACATCGTGTAAAAGTTTATACACATTCTTCTGGAGACTTTTATAGGCTACTTGTGTGGTGCAGTTTTTTAGCATAGGTCTGGCCGAACTTTATAGACGTTTCGGCGACAAATCTGATGTCTTGAAAATGACACAGTTTCCTCTGACAATATTCCTTGATAGCGAATTTAGTAAAGTGAAATTTGACTTCGAATCGTATTTTTCGTAACTAACAGGTGGACCTGATCCATAAAAATTGGAATTCTACTCTTGCTGGCAGAGACAATCGCGCGGCTTTCCTGTTTAATACCGCACTATTTAAGTGCTTGCGATCCAGCGGTTATCACAAGAATATTACGTTTCTGAAATTATTTAAAAATCAACAGTGACTATGGCAGTAGCGGCATGTTATTTAGCAGTCTTCGACTGCTAAATATCTAGATACAAGAGGGCAATGAGTGAAAATCACGATCTTCGCTGTTTACAAATCAAGGAATATTAGTTCAACTATCCAGTTGTGATAATCTTTACCATTCGTTATTTGCCTGATAAAAATCTTTTTTTGAGCCGAGGTTGTTTTTTCGGCAAACGCGCCAAGCCTTTAGTCTCAGGTTTACCTTTAGCCTTAAATACAGTTCAAAACGAGCCAAGCTTAAAAATCAATGCTCTCGCCTCATCTCTAGCGCCTAAAATATACAGTATTCGCTAAGAAAGACTGTGTCGTGCTAGTGACTCGCCCGAAAAAAATATGTTCTAAAAATTTTATTATTAATTTTACTAATTTCAAAATTGGGCGCGAGCCACTCGCTAGCTCGAAAAGCGAAAAGTGGTAGTCGCTGCTGGCGAGTACTGGTATACATAGACATTGTATATACCTGTGCTCGTGACAATAATAAGTCGCGAACATACACAGAAGCAGAAGTTTGGCTGTTGTACTGCAACAGAAAGCAGTTCTGTAATATTTAGTTTACCTATCCTTAAACGAATATATTGCTTTTCGCAATCAGCTTTCTCACCAGCCCTAAAATTTACCAGCTGAATTTTAGCTCCTCTTATGCTATGAGCAATTATTGCTCCAGGATTTATAAGGTGGCAAGTGTTATTATGATATGTGATAATCCTCAAATAATATCATAGGTATCCACTTGTAGAGGTTACAAAAGAAAACCATCGCTTGCTTATAATGTGCAGGTTTTCATATATCCTTATCTGTGCTCTATGTGATAGTTGTATGATAGAACATCTTACATTCCGCACTAATTGCGGAATTGCTTCATCCGGCTATACCAGACTCATGTCTTATCATCACCATTACAAATAATACTAGAGGGTTGGAAACTCAAAATGAGAGCAAAATAAACCCATTAAATAAATCTCGTAAATAAACGAAACGCTCAATAGCTGAATAGGCTTGGAATATCTCTGAAACGTCTCTCAGGCTGAAACCCGATTCCGCCATGCCGTATATAACGGCGAGAGCATGCCGCGTAGTGATCGTTACAACCTTTATCATACTAGAGATAAACAAATATAGATAGCATATTTCTATTATACAATCAAGATGTGCGGTGCTATGTACATTCGTCGACAAACGACACAAAGAGTTTAGATAGTTTGTAGGAATGGCACAAAAGGTCGTAAAAACTCACAGTAATGAAAAAAGTGTGAAATCGACCATACAACACTATAAATCGGGAAAACAGCGATCATGACTGACGATTACTTCCAAATGTAATAAACACGTGGAAAGCTGTTTGAAAAGTACGAAATCATAAGCGTGACATGCAACGTTAACAGGATTTCTAAGCGCTCTGACGTACATCCCTGCAATATACTCCGACTCCAACGACGTTCCACACCATTGTCCAACAAATATGTACAATGCTAGTAAGGTCCGCTTAGTCCCGTAGTATATCAATGGCACGGTATCGCCAGCGACGCCTCTTATATAACTTGGATACATATCAATCAGCAGCACCGGTTGAACTAGGTTGATTAAAAATTACATCACGAAATAAAATCAGCGTTTGAAGTAAATACTGTTCCTCGCCGGCAAGAACAAGCGAATCGACTGGATTCGGATTCCTCAATATCACAGGTGCAAATACTCGAGCAAGATTGTCGACCGGCATACGGTTTAGCGCCGCGTACGACGCTACGTTGGCAAGATGACCGATCAAATAGCGCAGTGTCGACCAATGTGCAGGCGGCAAGGTTTCCACTAAGGCATCTGATATATCGACGAGCAAATGTCTGAGCAACGGAATGGGCTTCGAGCCTGGCCGCGGCAAAGGCAATAGCGGAGGTAGAATGCCACCTCGTGAGCTAATCGATCGCAGAATGTCTTCGATTAAACGACGATAGGCAGCGTAGGTAATCAATGGCAATGGCAAGACACGGAAGTAGAGCTTCAACAATCCCGCCACAGTGTTGATGTCCTGTACTCCACTTAAATCGGGCACAGTGCCTGGGTTTGTTTCTGAATCGAACGCATGCCGTAGGCGTTCTATTTCTTCGTGCGACCCTGACACCCGATATATACCCTCAGTGGCGACGCCACGGGTCTCAATTTCGTGAACACATCGTACAACTACTGTTGGAACCGAACACGAATGAGCCAATACAAGCGTAGTCAATTCGACGGCAAATGTGCGCCGAACGTAGCGCAGATCAGGTCTACAGTCCGGCAGCGCTGCGTCAGCACAGCGTTTGTGCGCCGCAAAGCCACAATCAGAGCAACGCACACCTTGTTGTGTAAGGCCCCACATCCAATTTCGACAAAAATCACACCAAGCACCGGCACCGCGCCAAGTATGAACGCGAAAGGCATGCGGTTTCTGACTATAACTTGCATCCAAACCACCGCTAGTTGATCCTAAAGATTATGAGAGAAGGTATAAATCTATTCAGATTGTCAAAATCACTCCTACTGGAGCAAAAACTAACTAAAGTATGCAAAAACAAGCCAGTAACCGAGACCACTTAGCGAAATTGTATGTGCATTTTTACGCAATAGTTTTTTCTAGTGCAAAATAGGCAAACGAGAGGTTGTTCCTATCTGAATCTGAAAACAGATTTAAAATTTCAAGCTTATTTACCAAACATAAATAAATGATTTTGAAAAGCGCCACAACTGGTTATGAAAAATATATACTGCCAGCAAATTCAAACATATTTTTAATTTAAGTTTAATTTCAGATGTATTTGCTTATTTTGATTATAAACATTATGTTGCATGTCACTTTACTAGGCTCCTATAATCTGTGAACGAGAACAAGCAACTGAAAACGTGAATGTTTACGGACACAACTTTAAAATCTTTCATAAACCAATCTAAGCGAACAGCTAACGGAATTATCACCTGTTCAACAAATATTCGTGAACGATTCACTTTGATTTTTGTCTGTAAATAAAATGTGTATAAGTAACTGCTTGATTGTCGCCTATATCATATGTAAGCATCTATTAACGACTAGCACTAGATACTTTGCAAACAATCTTCCATATTATAATAAACACACATGTATAATAAAGTAACAATTTGCTTAGAATTTTGTTCGTACATGTATCGCTTGTTGATTTTTGCCCTTTCTGTTGTGCAAAAGAGGTTTTGTGAACAATTTTCCCAATTATAATATTTGGCTCTTCAAACCGGAGTGAGGTGGCCCCTGGCAAAATTTTGAGCTCTCACGATTCATCGACTCTTGGCAAAATTTTTTGGTTTCCGCTCAGTAAATATAACACACGACATAAAATTTGATAACATTTCGACTAGAATTATTGTCAAAATTTCCTTCATAATAGCTTTTTATTTCCATCAAAAGCGTTTTGACAATGTTTGTGACATGATTTTTAACAGTTGTTCTTTTGGCAAAATGCCCTCTGGTTCCGAATCAGGGGGCCCAGATTTATGCGCCATGGCAAAATTTTCAACGCACGGAGAGCCCAGTAATTTACGAAATCGTCTATAAGAAACTATTACTGCAGAATCAATGGCTATGTAGACAACTAGGAGCTTGACGAGGCCAAGTTTTTGAATTGGAAGTTCTGGCTTCTCCAAATGGGGACCATGCCATTTTCGGTGCCACTAGCAAAAAACGGGACAACCCGGCTGCCCCCCCGGAACAATTTTGGCTACTCCTGCAACAAGCCCACTGGTAAAAATTTTGGCTTCCTTCAGGATAACTCACAGTTGCCATAAAAATTAACAAAATCACCTTTCCGAAGTAAAAAATTTGACTAATTTCAGCAAACAATTGGTTTAAAGTTGTTTTTAGCCTCAATAAAGACGTTTATGTATCGTTTCTAAGCCTATTCATTACAAATTTAACGGGTTTCGCTGAAAAATATTATATCTTGAAACTTTTTTTAAATTTAGATCCCCCAGTTAAAGCTAGGTTCCCCCAGCTGATGTCCTCTGGAAAAATTCTGCGCCTCCAGCTCCGGAACCAGGCGCCCCCCGAGGTCATACTCCCTGCCGAAGTTTTCAGCGAATGAAGAATCCAGAAATGTACCCTACAACATAAGTAACCATTATAATACGCATGAGTAGCAGCTCTGCAAAGCCGTTCTCTCCTCAGTCACCATATGTTTTCATCGGTTATAAACATATATGTCGCTTTTGCGTATTTCAGGTCTCAATGGTAAAATTAAAACCGATTGTTACATACTCCTACAACATAGGCAACCGACACCGCGACGCATCACGTGCTGCTGCGTAGAGTTCGCTCTACAAAATATAGAGGTATGACCAATTTCTTGAACCCATCTTAAAATCCATTTTAAGCAGACGCGTGATATGCTGCTACATAGAGCTTCTTTCGCTCTCCAAAATGAGCCCAAGAAAATGCAATATTTTGTTTGGCTATGAAGATATAGTCGCTTTCGTGTACTTCGGTTCTCAAGTGCTGCTTTTAAAACGCATTTTTATATAATCTCATAACATATACAGCTACAATAGAACTTCTCCCACTCTACAAAATGAGCCCAAGGAGACCCATAAAGTTTCATCGGTTATGAACGAAGACGTAACCAGGAATTTTGAAAAAGGAGGAACGGGGGTCACGGCCCACAGTGGGTTCCTAAAGGCGGTGTCCGAGGGGGGTCGCGCGCAGAAATGTGAAAGGGGTGTCCAGTAGGGCTTCTCATTCAGTGATGCACATTTCTACGAGCTAACCTTGTACGAACGGAGAGTTTGAATGAAATTGTATATTAATGAAATATTTTGAAAACAGTTCGCGTTTTGGTTTCGTGGAGAGGGTTAATAAATTTAAGGTTATATCCAGTTATAAAAGGTTATTAAAATTAAGGTTGTATATCCAGTGCTATTGTTCATGTAATCACACATGAATTATTGGTAGTTTAAACATTATAGTAACAAAGCAACGCTACGGGGAAACATTGCAAATTAATAAATCGAATCCTTCGAGAAAATTGTAATTTTAAGAAAAAATTTCACTCCTAGTATTTCCCGAATTGGTTGCTCTCCACGTGTGTACAATAATCTATTGTATTTACAGCGTCCAACTGCTCCAAAATCTATATACCCAATATTGTCCTCACAGTACACCTGATTGAAAAAAACCAGAATTTTATAATTTTGTTATCGAAGGATAAGCATTTATAGTGCCAGTCAGCCCCTCAGAGGGGTAAGGATGCACACCAATGTATGAAAAATTTAAAACAATGAAACCAACATGTTTAACTGATTACATAACACTATATGTTCATCGTTCACACAACAAACGAGAAATTCTTTAATACCTTTAGTTTACTTTATTGAAAAGACCAGGTTGCGGATTCGGCTATAAATTGCAGTTTCGGTTACTTGCCGCCTATGAGATACTCCATGAAAAAGATGATCCAAATTCATCCAATCGGTCAAAAGTTACGACCCAATAACCAAGCTGCCCTTCCCAAAAATATGACTAACTAAAAGTTAATTCATACATATAATTTTGTGACAGGGCAGCAGGATTATACAATTTCCTTAAGTATACATATAGATATACACATTATATACTAGTAACTCTATCGAGATTGCAGAACATAATACAGCATAGGTACCTACGCCTTTTGCGTACACAGTCAATCAGCTCTCGATAGCATACGTCGATATGCTATATGTGGATATTACACAATACCGTACAAGCTAAAACAAAACTAACACCGGCAACTAGTTTCCCAAGCCCGAAACCCCCTCCTCCAAGTGCAAACTATCAGCCTCCCAGGATGTCACAATAAAATTAGGAATTTTGGCTCGAGGAAACATGGTGTGCCATGCCCCCGTACCCATGGAACTATGAGTCGCAGAGCAAAACCAACACCGGCAATGAGTTTCTCATGCCCGAAAACCCCAAGTGAAACTTTTCATCCGCCCAGGACGTCAAAACAAATTTTCGAATTTTGGGCCGAGGAACCATGAGGGTGCCATACCTCAAACCATATAATTCCAGAACCGGAGCCTTAATCGAAAAACAAAAAATTCGCATCAGCACTCATTTATCATTTTACTATGAAGTAAATTTCCTTTACCATGTGGAAATTTCCAGTGGTGTTCCACAGGGATCGGTAGCCGGACCTTGTTTATTTTTGCTCTATATCAACGACATCGATGAAACGCTTTATGCCAATGTGAAAATGCTTAAATTTGCGGATGACTTGAAGGTTTTTGTAAAATTTGATCCTCTTTCAGCAAATAGTTCAGGTGCTTCCAATCTCCAGCGTACATTAGATAACGTTTACAACTGGTCAATAGACAATGCTATATATTTCAATGCTGAAAAATCCTTAACTGTGAACTTTGGAACGAACAATGTTGGCAAGGAATACACTCTCAATCGTCAAGGTCTTCAAGGAGTTGAAACAGCTCGCGACTTTGGTGTTTTAATGTCACATAATTTGAAGTGGGAAGCACAATGTAAAAAGGCGGTGGCAGCGGCAAACAAAGCGAATGGGATCATTAAGAGACATATTAAGCATTTAACTAAAACTTCACTACTTTTCTTGCATCGGGCATTGATTCGACCTCATCTTGAGTTCGCGTCCCCGGTCTGGTGTCCTTACTTTCGAAAAGACATTGATCTATTAGAAGACGTACAAAAGCGCGTCACCTAGTTGCTGCCCAGTATACGGCACCTCAACTATGAAAATCGTCTACGATATTTACAACTACAGACATTGGAAACGCGACGTATACGTGCGGATTTAATTCTCATGTATCAAATAATGACTAGTAAAGTCAACCTTCCGCATCATAAGTTTTTCGCTGATGGTAATGCTAACACTCGTGGTCATATCTACAAGATAAAGCCATCGGATATTGCGCGATCCAATAAACGATTGCAATTCTTTAGTCACCGAGTGGTCAACACTTGGAATAACCTCCCGTCCCACGTTGTTGAAGCACCGACATTAGCATCGTTCAAAAGCTTGCTTCACGTTTCCGGCGCATTGCCGGAATTATAACTGTGTTCTGCCGCGGTATCTCTCATTTTAGGCCCTATCAAATGGGTCTCATCGCCCCAATCGTTATGCCAATATGGATTTATGCATCGATGAGCGCAGGTGAATAAAGTCACCCAGAGAAAAAATTCGAAGGTTAACATAAAAATAACCTTGTTTCCGTGAAGTGTACTAAAATGGGTAAAATGGGACAAAACCGCCACATTTTGACCCCTGACATCGGTACCAGACCCCAAATCAAAAACGCTCGGGAATGAAATCGACTATGCCGGTTCGAATGAGCCCAAGATCATGAAAGTTATAGTTCATCACACACAGAGACGGAACTTAAAAGCTTTCACCCATGCAACACACAATCTCCACTACGTTATCTATACAACGTTCTGATAATTACAGGGCTCTCCAAATTGGGAGGGGGTGGGGGTCCGCTTGGCATTTTTCGGTTCCCCCTGTTTCAGAACAGGTGCCCCCGGTTCATGCCCTCTGGCAAAATTTTGGGATCCCCCGGTTCACCTCCTCTTGGAAAATTTTTTGTTTGCAATCCGTCCAAAGTACAAAAAAATTGATCAAAATTTGTACTAAAATTCAGTTCTCATGCCAAAAATTTCTCAAATTTTGCCTCAAAATCGCTTTTTTCTGCATCAAAAGCGTTTTGTCAATGTTTCTGACTCGATTTTTCACGTTTTTGTTGGCAAAATGTCCTCTGGCAAAATCAGGCGCCCCCTGGTTCATGCCCCTGGCAAAATTTTCAGCGAATGGAGAGCCCAGGATTATAACGTCATATATAATTATGCATTTCTCGAAGGATCTTTCGAAAAATGCGCAAAATTCTTAAAATGTGCAAGTTCTGCGCAACGCCGTCGACGAAAAAACTGGCAATTTTAAAATATATATTTTTAAATGAACTACAAGCTTGTACTATGGCATGTATATGCATACTTTGTGACTTACCTTCAGACGACAGCTGATCCTCGTTGTTACTCGCTCGACTTCCACTTCTCGCTAACCGTATGTTTCCAATCTCACGGGTTAATACTTGATCGGGTGACGACATCGCTGAACTAGCAATTCCAGATCCAGACTGTCCGGGCGAAATCCCGGACGGTGGAGGCGTTGGAATCGGACTGCGTTGTTGCTGATGTTGTCGCCGCTGTCGTTTTTGTTCTTTATGAATTTTTTGTTGCTGTTGTAAACGTTTACGCATCGCTGCCGCCATTCGCTTCTGATACTGACTGTACGGCGATTCTTCATAAACCGTCTCTTCGGCCATACGACTAATGTATTCTTTGGCGTGCTGTTGAATGTGCATATGAATAAGACCATCGTTAACAAGATCACTTAGCGACTCAAATCGTTTTTCGCCAACATAATGAAGATGTCGCTAAAATATATTATATATTTAATACCATGAGTTCATGATGAACTTTTAAAGGAGACTGTGACACTCATGACACTACATTATATAAGCTGCGGGAGATGACGCCGTCCATTTTGCCATTATTTCTCCCATTTTTAGGGAGGTCAGATTTTCCACTTTTGACCTGACCGCCTCCTCCCCAACTTTCGTTCCAAATTCTCGCCTGTGTTCGAATTTGGAAAGGCAGGACCAAATTAGGAACAGGAGACAAAAGTGAGAAATTTGCCCCCCCCCATCCGAAAAGTGGGACAACTAATTGCAAAATGAACCGCGTCATCCCACAGCTTATATATACACCTAGTGTTGTGTGGCAACAGTGACTCTTCTTCATGGCTCCATCATGAGCTCTTGCTGATACGTAGGTGTCAATTTTAACATCACAAATATGTCTTGGAATGATGAATATATCATAATTAACCTAGTTGAAATGGAGCGCGCGAAGCGAGCGGAGTTTCCACTAATGGCGCTATCGCGAAAATTGTGAAAATTTCTTTTATCGGGTTCTGTTATTAATAACTCATTTTCGGATGGACGGGTTTCGACAATGTTTTGTTCGATAGCAACAGTGACGAGGATGTGCTCTTTAGTTGAAACTGAACAGCTGCTACACCATCTTTGGGGTCAAAATGGCAAAAAAGTTGTTAAGGGTTTTTCCAAACTCGGCACTACGGGTAGTAGCGTTTCAGAGCCCATATCTCGCAACATAGGCTTCGCATCGTAAAATTAAGACACCGCGCACCATCAAGATCTGCAATTTTGCTGACCACATCTTTTTTGTGGCACCACTCTATGGGCCATTGTATGCCCGAAAGTGGTTCGACGACCCTTTGCCAGAAATAACGATTTTTCAATTTTCAGCATGTCATTGCGTGTTTTATCTTACAGTGAGTGCCTTAAATTATCAAGTATATACGACGGTTTTGCTATCTACTATATTGTAATACATTTTCATGTGGTTTCGAAAGTTTTACAGTCGACAAATCCGATTTTCGAAATGTAGTCCAGTTTTATTTGCTTGGCTATGCATTGCTTGCAGGGCATCAAGAATGACCTATACACAGGTATTTTAAGGCTGAATACAATGATATGGTTATCTAGGCCCACGGTACATATTTTATGACTTTTCATGGGTTTTCAATGTGTTCAGGGTCAATGAACCCGATTTCCAGAAAAAGTCTGTCTGCAGTTGTTTGGTTACGGTGTTGCACACAGGTCACGAAGTATTATCTATATAGGTTTTCCTGTAGACTGAATACGATTGCTTGATTATATAGAGTCCAGTACGAGTATCTTATGCCTTTTCAGACGGTTTCATTAAGTTTAGGGTCAATGAACCTGATTTCTAAAAAATTCTTGGCCTTCAGTAGTATGGTACATGACATAAAAATAGTCTATATAAAAGATTTCGGTATGTTGAACACACTGATTCGCTTATTTAGAGTTCAACGCATATTTCACGATTTTCACAGGTTTTCAATGTGTTTAGGGTCAACGAAACCGATTTCCACAATCTAGTCTGTCTTCAGTTGTTTGATTATATATTGCATACAGGTCAGCAAGAATTGTCAATATGGGTTTTCCGGTAGGCTGAATACGATAGTTTGGTTATGTGGAGACCAGAACAAATACTTGATGCGTTGTCAGCTGTTTTCGGTCGATGAGGTTTTAGGGTTATGAACGGATTCAGGGTTTAAGAGGTTTTAGGATGGTATAGTCGTCAAACGCAGGCTGTTATACGTGATTAAACAACATGATACTTAAAAATGCAACCACGCTGGCTGGGTTTCAACTTCGCTAGCGACTTACTAGTTTTCTGTTGTTTAGTAGTGAATATTGAGCTGCGATTAATGCATGCAAAATTCTTAAATCCGAACGCCTAAAATAAACAGAAATCCTTTCTTCACGGCACGTCTTCAAACACACATAAGGGATGTGCCGGTGTTTAACCCTGGCCCCGAGCAACGTCGAAGCCCCGGCCCGGTAAAATTTAGGTGCCAGGGCTACTGTTTGAGAAAAAATATTTTTGGTACTAAATTAATGAACAGATAAACAATCTGGAGCTTTAGCTGAAGATATATACTGCTTGCTACTACCTAGGACGGGGGGGTAGGTACGGTAGTGAAGACCTCTTTTGGTCGGTCGCGTCAAGGTTTCGCCAATGAGTTCACTTCACTCCGCAGCGGGGTTTTGAATTTTCAGGGGGGATTTTACTTTCTCCTACCCCCTCTCAGTATGTATGTATATGTGGTATATATGCTCTATATACGCTGGGAAATCGAACACATAGTAATTTTCGACTAGCGCAGGTCACGGCCGGTACAAGCTTAGCCCCGGCCCCGGTAAGCTAGCCTCGGCCACAGTAGGATTGTTGACCCTGTACAACCATAATATACAGTATTAAATTATATTTGATTCATCAATATAACCGAAATGACTAGGAAAAACAAAATTTTAATAAACCTTTTTCTCGATGTTAAATAAACAAATGTTAAATTGTTTTTAATAAGTACATATCCTACAAAAACGAAAGCGAGATCTATGGCGCCTACGACTGACGAAAAATAACAAAACGGTGCTAAGACAGATCATAAATTTGTAAATATTTAGCAACCGCAGGATGTGATAAATAAATAAATCAAAAGTACAAATATAATACTCATTTCAGATCAATATATAGAGTGCAACCAATTTTTCAAATTAGAAACTTAATAATATTGCGATGTTTTAATATTTATAAACATACCGCCTCGTCATAATATAGTTTGTACGTTCGTGTACTGCCGTCGAATCTGAAACACAAAGTAAACGCGGCCGGTGATCCCTCAGTCGATGGTCCATCACGTGCCGAAGCCCGCACGAGATAAGCTCCATCCCCAGCTACTGCCAGTCGACGTTCCGTTTCTTCCCTCGAAATCAAACCATGATACTCGTTCGCAGAATAGCGAGAGGGCCTCGGAAGTCCAGGCAGAGAAGATGTGTCGCCAGGGCCATGGATTGTTGCAGGCGACACGGCTTTAGCCGGAGGAGCGCTCGCTTGCAGGAGATACAGTCGTTGCTTCCAATAATCACAGCCAGAGCCAGGCGACGTTCCAGCAACTGAAGAAGTGCTTGGAGTTGCATTACAGTGATTACTGCCAGCGGAATTGTTACAATTTTGTACAGACTTATGTAGGTTAATTTGAGCCTGGCAATCAATAAAAGCCGCAGGATCTGCCATGGCTACGGTAACAACGGTTGCTCTACCATAGAGCAATTTCGTTCAGTCTTGCTGAAATGTTGCAGTCAAAGCTATTATTCCCTTTATTCAATTGATTTAAATATGTGTAGAACTAAGAACCATGTAATATATAATATACTGTATACGAATACTCACGGAAAAAGCTGAGCACAGACACGGAAGGGCGTAATTTCAACCCCTGCGTTCATTTTTGTCTGTACATCTGTGCAGTAAAAGGACAACAATTTTAATTATATTTATCTTAACAATTTTCATATATTACAAAACATGTTAAATTTGGAAAAAACAGGATTAACATCTGAATTTTGAGTCTGTTCATAGAGTTTGAAGTCTGAAAGCAATAGTAATGTTTTTAAGATACTTGGAGAGCGAGAATCAGATATTTCATTGGATTTAATTTTTAAAATAACAAAAATTAAGGAAACCAACGTTTTCCGCTGGTCCGTTTTTTGAATGGAACCAAGACGCATAAAATTCATATAGGACGCTATTAAGAATGAAATAATTTTGCCAAGTTCTAAAATCTAATGCGTGAGTCCACTTAAAAATTATTACAAACATAATCAGGAAAAATTCGCGGTCAATATTCTACATATCGGTGTTCAAATTTGTGTATGCATACATTAGCCGATTTCGCATGTTTGTTCGCGTTCATCAAATGACATGCTCAATTACATAGCTGTGTTCTCGGTCGATGAGAAAATCAAAGATAGCGATAAAACGCTATGACAACCGTCTTTTGAAGTAAAATTTCGAAGTTAACTTGTACATAGTAGCAGCGATACCGCATATCGAGCCAAGAACAAGATAAACCGTGACTTGTGTGCAAACATCGCTTTCAATATCATGAAATGACATGACGAAAAAACAATCGATATGTATGCACCTAAATTGGATTCGTATATAAGTGTAAGCTTTTCGAATCAAGTATCGAAGTATTGCATATATCCATACATGCCGATGCAGGGGTTCAGGGGGCTACTCCCCTAAGGCCTCGGACACCTTCACCCCAAGCCGGGAGCAAATTGTTTTACAAAAACAGGGGGAAATTTGCAAAACTTGGGGTGCAAATTGGCAAAAATGAGGATGCTACGGCAGATGGGAGGCCGTCAACTTTTCGCCACAACCACCCCCTGGCGACCTCCGCTCCCTCTCCCCCGCCAATTCTTAGACCTCGGAGATTCAGTATGTATGCAAATAATCTAAATTTTATTTTATCTTACCAAGTTCTCAGCTACTGATTAGAGCGATACAGCATCGATTATTCAATTATCCTCCAATATATTATTGTTTTCACTATTAAGAAGAGCTCTGAACCACATTGCTTAACACAAATTCTATTACGATACCCGTAATAAAATTAACGAAAAGGGACAACTTTTAGCATAATGCAAGTCCAGCCACTTTAAACTTTTTCAGGACCTAAAGTAAAAAGGATGGGTATGCAATAATAAACTTAACTTTAAAAGCACAAGGATCGTGCATTGGGTGTTCTGCTGTACGCTAATTATTCAGTCGCATCCAAAATAAGACAGAATCAAAGCGGTATATATATGGGCTTACTATTGTGGCTCTAAAGCGTGGCAAATTAGAATTACTTGTAAGATTACCTCAGGTTATATGAGAACAAATGTGTCGCCACCCACAGCTACATGGGTCTTATAATTGTATTAATCGTGCAGTTATGGTTTTACATGTTTGTCGTTTATGGTGCATATATATGTACCTGCTTGAAACTTTCCCAACACACCATTCTCCATTTTACCCACAATTCTGTTTACCCCCTCATGCTCGAATTATCACAAAAAAACAGATTACGTGTCTTTCCTTAAAGGTACGTAAAATATCGGATTTACAAATGAATGAGTTATGATTAAGCCAGATTTACTAAATTATGAGTGGTCCCTGATAAAGCTAGGCAACAAAGTAGCGCAGGAGTATGGCAAATATATTCGAATTTGAACAGGTCGACGTGTTATTGAAAAATGTAATAACAGAGGTACAACAGCATCGTCCATTGCTGACTTGCAGCCACAAGGAAGAGTCGCATATACTCGCATTGAGCCTGGTAATAATTCAAATACCATTCGTTGTAATATTAACGTGGTTTTTAGAGACTGCCCCAGGCTTAGTTACCAATTATGGCAGTAACATACAGTATGTGTGTACACTATGACTAACATTTCATGTACATAGCCTTTTAACACCTTTTAGCTGGGCTCTCCAAATTGGCGGTAATGGGGCCTGGCATTTTTCGATTTCCGCGGTTCATGCCCCCTTCCCAAAATTTTGGGCTCCTCTGGTTCATTCCCCCTTGGCCAACTTTTTTGTTTCCAATCGGTCCAAAGCACATAAAACTTGATAAAAATTTGTTAAAATTCCATCCTTAAGCAAAAAATTAAGCAAATTTTGTTAAAATTAGCTTCAAAATAGCTTTTTCTCTCCATCAAAAGCGTTTTGGCAGTGTTTCAGACACGGTTTTAACCGTTTTTCTCTAAGCAATATGTCCTCTGGTAAAATACCGTCGGTTCGGAACCAAGGCCCCGGTTCATGCACCCTGGCAAAAATTTCAGCGAATGGAGAGCTCAGTTTAGAGGGCATTTTTGCATTGTTTTCTAGATAATGTTTCCGACTCATTATTCAAATATTAAAACAAATAGTAACTGACTATTGATGTCATTTATTGACATGACATAAACTTGGTACAGTTGCTACGTGAAAGACAATGGAATTTCAGTTGTTAGTAATAAGTTATATCGTAAGAATCGTACACATCAACGGGGAAGTTGTGTCGGTATTTAAGTAAAACAAGCAATATACTCTGTTTTAATTTCAATCATAAATTTGATACTGTTTTTGAACAAGGATAAACGTTTGGTCTTGCTTGCGCAGCCAGCAAGCATTTATTTGTACGCGAGCTGATAAATTTCCCGAGTCCTAGCTAAACTTGCAGATTTCAGAATCTAAAGCCTGCCCAATTGACTAAAGTCGAATTACAACGTCATTGATTGATTGTGTGTGGGTAGATGTGTTCAGGGAAACCTCAATTTTATCCAATGTTCTGCAGCGGTGGAATCTCCTCTTATATGTGTGTTGTATATAAACATACGTTCACCCAATCTTTTATTACACCAAACAATATTAGCATAAAAAATTATGCAAACATACACTTGCGTTATACACAGCAATTATAGGCAGGTTATAAAAATTTTAGCGGTTGCGTGAACTTGATTGATCACCGATTGCAAAGCTAAACCCAATTACAGCCTGCACCGACTCAAATAAACTTAGATCTAGGACGAAAAAACTATAAATTCCTCTACAGCCTAGGTTTACACAGTTAACCATATTCTCAGCATTTAAGAGGTCGCTCTCTGACTCTAACTAAGATTTTTGTGTTTGAAAACCTCTTTTTATGAAATTCTCAGGATCCAAAACCACACCAAATTTCAGGAAAATCCAGCAAAAACTCATTTCCGCTAATGTAAGTGTAATAGCGCACCCAGGGCTTACACTTAAATACAATAGGTAACTAAAATACAGCTCTGGCACACAAATTTTAAAATTTTATATTGTTTTAAACTCTCCTAACCTTTATAATACCAAGAATCAATATAATTTTTATGGCCAGAAATGCCCGAGGAATGAGGTCCGTAGCTTATAGGTGGACCAATTGTGGCCAAAGTTGGTTGGATAATCTACAGCGTGCCCTATGGCTCTGTGGTTTCGTGAGCGGTACTAGTGCCCTATATTTCGTGATGCGGTGTGATCTTTGCTCAGCTCTACGTGCTCGAGTTCCATATATATAAATTCGGCAGATCCATATAACAGACACGTATATATAAGGTTTATTAGAAAGTGATAAAATGTTAGGCACTGATATCACTGTAGATCACTTGCAGCACAATTTTTGATCACCGTATAGAATTGTACTACCGTTCTTCTAGCTCGTGACGAAAAGCCGCGGTACTATTCTTTAGTATCGTATTTTTAGCTCACGCGGTTTTCGATAGTGATCAGTTGTGCACTCGTATTAAAACGACAGTACTATTCCTTAGTACTAGATTACTTTAGCTCAAGCTTATACTCCACCGCACTCTTTTGCACAGCCTGACTTTCACTATTGCACAGTCTGACGCTAGGTTTGGCACAGTCTGACCCTTAGCTCTTGCACAGTGTGACGTATAACCTAAGCACAGTCTGACTTCTTGCTCTTCACGCACTTCGGCACCTGATTGCAGTACACTCGACGACCCCTATCTGATACTTTAGGTTTAAGTTAAGCTAAGCTACCTAAAGCTTGGGCCTAAATTCTTAACCCTAAGTTATAACAAATAGTGTTTAAGGGTTACACTTGAGCAATAGTGCATAAGATTTATACGTACCTCTCTTCCCCATGAGGTATGCTGATTGAAATTGACACCACTGAGATTCAATGAATTACTTCCTTTCGCCACATACCGACTCATGAGGAGAGCTGACCTCGCCAGTGCGAGGTGTGTTGTTGAGAAAAAAGACAATAGCGATTAGTGTAAAACATTGCATTTATGTAGCCCATTCTTGAACGATGACACCCACCGCGCTGCCACTACACTTTCAGGAAGTGAATTCCACAAACGAACGATACGATGAGGAAAAAAATTTGGTCGGATATCTAATCGTGGAATATCGATTGTCTGTAACTTCATACTATATCCGCGACCATAACCAGGGTTGAAGAAACGGCTGTAATCTACATCAACCAAACCATTCACCATTTTATAGGTCAATATCAAATCAGATCTAAGACAGCGCACTCGTAGGGTTTGTATTCCAAGATAATTTAGCCGGTCTTCGTAAGAAAGATGACGGAGATTTGGCAGCAGTTTTGTTGCATGACGTTGGATTATTTATCTTAGCTGTTACTTTATTAAAGCCCTTGTGGGTTGGTACAGTACAACTGGACGGCTGGCAGCTGCACGAATATTTGAGTACCTCAACCTACGTCGTAGATTTACGCTAATGCCGTTATATTAAACAGGGCGACCCCTGACGGCTGCCGAACCACGTTATTAAAACTGTACAGTAGCGGTCGACTACTGTGCAGTTGAAGTTTGCTCAATCCCTAGGCCCCCGGATGGCTGGCACAACTGGCTGGTTATTAGGTATCGAGTACTGGAGATTGTGGTCGTTCGAAACCAACCCCTTAATCGCCCGGTCTAATATTTTCAAGACCCACCTGCACTCTCGCCCTGGTTATCACTTACTTAACACGATGAGCCGAAATTTTTAAGACATTACTATTCCGACGTTATGCTATTATATTGGCCCTAGTAGGTTTATAGCCACTTTCTTAACGTTTTTTTCTGGGGAAATTAATATTACTAATTAAGATAGTAATCGGGTTATGGTTACTTATAGGTACTCGCAAGTACTCGTTGCTTCCCGTGTGGTTTTATAAAATTAGCAACTACTCCAAGAGTTTTTAGAGCACTACCCTATGCCTTTCTACACGTTATTCTGTTGTAATGAAGTCATTAGCATCGCACATTCTTTGCACTCCAAAAAATAACCACCACTGGGCTCTCCAAATTGGGGGTGGGTGCTCCCTGACATTTTTCGGTTCCCCGGTTCATGTCCCATGGTAAAATTTTGGGCTCCTTCGAATTTTTTTGTTTCCAATCGGTCCAAGATACATAAAATTCGATCAAAATTTGTACTACAATTCCGTTCTGAAGCAAAAAATTTCGCAAATTTTGTCAAAATTTGCTTCAAAATCAAATTTTTCTTTATCAAAACTATTTTGGCAGTGTTTCTGACACGATTTTGAATAGTTTTTTCTCTTGGAAAAATCACTTATGGCAAAATCGGGTGCCCCCGATTCGGAACCAGGGGGGCCTGGTTCATGCCCCTGGCAAAATTTTCAGCGAATGGAGAGCCCAGCACCATGTAGTCAAATTCGTGATTTCGGAAAAGCGAGTATAGGCGTTTCCTTTGACATTCACCAACTGGAAGAATGGCCGAGTATCAGCTCCTCCATATTAATATAGACTGCAAATAGCAGGCACGTAACAACACACACAATTCTTTGCGTTGATAGTGAATCGAACTATAAAAACAAGCTAGAAAACTGTCACATCCTTTAACAACAGGCTTCCTAATTCTTCCGTATCAATTAATGTAAACCGCAAAAACTAAAGCTTTAATTCAGTCGGGATGCTGACGTAATTAAACTTGACTTATTAGCTAGGTAATCAATTATATGTAGCATAACACGAACAACAAAACGAATATCATTTGAATGATTCCTCGGCCGCTACGCTACTTCCGTGAAAATTAGATCAAGACTGACGGTTAAACTAAAACAAAATCTAACTTAGACATAGCTAGTGAGTAAAATGGGTGGACAATATGTAAATTAGGTAAAAGAAGATAAATTTTAGAAATTCAGGAATTTAAAAACCCAGGGAGACAAATAATATGTTATTTAGTGAAAAACAAGAATAATTAGGATTTTAGCCTCAGGAACCTCCTGGTAGCCTACTAGACCCCTGACATCCCCAGTTGTCGGCCTACCACCTACCACTGATGCTATTCTTTGCTTTCCTACCAGTTTGCTTTATATACCCGGTCTTTATTCTTTCTATTACTTTTCACTCCCTTCGCTAAGACAACGTCTTCCACTGACGCCTCCGATTCTTGATTTTATTTCTTCTGTTTACCGGCACCTATTTCCTTCCCAATTTACTTAATTTAATTCCATCCCGATTTAAATTTTCTTTTGTTTACCATATCAATTTATACTTCTTTTGATTGCCGCCACTATTTTATTTTATATTCGTCTTTATTACTCGGAGTTTCTTCGGACTTGCGGTCTCTCCCCAAAATATAAAACTCAAAAGCCTGAATCAAATAAAATATGATTAGTAACAATACAAATTAATACACCGCAATTATCAAACAGAAAAAATATCGGCACCATTTTATTGGCAGTTTCTGGAATATTCTTCTTTGGTCAGGTTAGGTTGGAATTGTTTTTGGCCGGAATGTTTATGGCAATATTATGACTATATATTACATCATCTTTGTTGGTTAGGTATAAGGTCCATCGCAATAATGATCGTCTCTGTGGATCGTAGAATTGAGATTCAATGTTTGAGATCACTGACAATTATTAGAGGCGACGGAACTCGACATCGTTGGGAAAATTGTCACCGGGCTCGTAGTATACCGGTGCTTTGGTCGTTATTGTCAGATAGTTGAGCGGAGCGAGGTCGCCGAGCGAAGCGTTTTTATTTTCTGTCTGGGAGCAAAAAAGTTAATGTCCGTTCTTCCGTTAGTCTTTCATGGATCTCAAGAACTACTGAACCTATTTCAAAAATTTTTTTTGTTTGAAAGCTTATCATGTGAGGATGTGCACCTGATATTTTAGAAGTTTGGCAACTTGCCAATTTTACCATTAATTAAGCTAATTAACACCCTAATTAAGCTCATAACAGCTTAATTATTGGTCGTAGAGTCGTTTTAACGGCATATACCCTGGGGTTTTCAGGTATGGCGAGTAGCAACTCTTAAGTTTTAACTCTTATGAACAAGTAGGAATATAATAAAACAACTTTATTCAGGCATAGCTGCCAATTGGTTTGTTTTTGCAACTACTATTTGCTGTACATTGCTATTTTCGATTGGTGAGGTTGAGTTTTTCATGGGAAAATAAGAAAATAGATGCATTGTACATACAGGAATAGTATAGTACGAATGTTATAGGCAAAATTATTTTCAGACTCCGTGTCCTATGATTTCATTGCTGTGCTTGGATTGCCATTAATCACCATGCTGTACAAGCCACGTGATTTCCTTTGTCTTGCTTTTCGTTCGAACGGAATAAATCTATTCTTCACTTACTCATTGTTGTCTAGGTAATAATATATTCCCAAGACATTGAGTACGTTCATATTACTAATGCCCTCGCTCCGCTCTAAAAAAATGTAGTTCCACTACGACTGGTACCGAATTCTTTACAGTTTCGATTCGTTTGTCGTTCCGTCGTCGGTTTCATACCATCTACGATTTGATTCTTTGTTCGGTTCTGTCGTCGCTGTTCCAAATCCGTTGTCGTTCCCATTCCGGTTCCAATCTTATTGATCATTATAGGTCGTCAAGAGTTCCGAGGTTCTCAGTGTCCCCGGACGGCTGACAACTGTTCTTCTCTTCCCTCATTGTTTGCCTTCCTGATCAACTAAGATTTGGTGAGAAAATGACGCCCGGACGGATCACCACCACCTCCACCCTTCGCGTAGTTATAATTGTTCGATCGTCGGGAACCTACCCTGTCGACTTTGCGTATCCAGGGACTGTTCTTGTGCCGTGTGGATTCCTTGCAAAATTTGTTCTCTTCTGTTTCCTATGAACCAACGGATTCTTCTTTTCGCTTGTTTGAATTCGTCCTCCGTGACTACTTTCGCGGTGTGGGTTCTGCCCTTGATGTATCCAAAGGCTATTCTTTTGCTGACCCACGTTTCGCCTTCCTGGAATATCAATGTTTTCATGGCATCTACTCTTTGATTTGGTACCGTTCGTGATGTGATGAAATCCATTTGCTTGTTGATAATTTTGGCATAATCAAGTGGAATCGCCATTACTTCTGGTAGATTTTGTACTTGTCCGACTTTGTTCTTGAACATTTGTCATCCACTCTTGCACGTTCTTTATATATTGTCGGATTACCTGACGGTATTCTTCTCCTGTGATCTTTAATGTTCGACATTTTGTTCGAATTTTAGCTTTTTGATCTCGTAATACGATTCTTGTGCAATTCTTCTTTCTTCGGTCCAATTTTCTTGTCTGAGGATTTCACTCCGTTTGTCTTATACTTCGTTTACGATCTTTTCCATTATTACTTCTGGTATAATTTCATACTTTTCCATAATTTCGACTAGTGGAGTGTTGATCTGCGTTTCGAAGCAACATAATTCGCTCCATAGTTAATCTCCTTGTAACGGCAGTTCCTCGTTGAGTATTTCCATTGAAATACTTCTTCGCCTCGGTGTTTGTCGGGTATGTCATGCGCTACGTGTGGATTTTCTGTTCCCACTGCCACATCTCGACACTCGATTCTTTGAGCTCGTGGTTCTTTTTCCACTTGTTCGCTTCGACTCCGTTCCGACTTTGGTTGCAGTTCTTCGATTGTTTCCTGCAATTTTTTATCTTGTTTGTTTCCTGCAATTTTTTATCTTGTTGTTCTTTTATCGTCACTTGGTTCTGTATTTCGCTTAATTGGGTCTGGATTCCCACTATTTCTTCTCGTGCCACTGTCACTTCTTTCGCGGGCCTCTTGTAGTTGTTTTTGAACGTTGTTCTTTGCTTGCTCTTAGGTCGCTTCGCGTTGTAACAGTGTGAGTAGTTTTTCGGCGTTCTTGTATTCGATCGTCGTTACTTGCAGGCTTGTTCTTTTTCTTTGATCTCCTTGTCCATTTTAGTAATCTGATATTGACTTTGGTTGAACGCCTCTGCCTATTCCCAATTTGCTTCATCTTTTTCTTGGATTTCTTCCTGTAGTTCTTGTATTCGTGCCAGCGATTGTTCTGTGAGTTGGTGGAGTTGCGGTGTTTGTATTTTCGGATCTATTGCTTCTAATTGTTTCAGTTGCAACTGCGCAATTTCTTGATCCTTTTTTGTCAACTCTTGTTTCAGCCATTTCTACTGCTCTTTGCATGTTCTGGCTTCTTTGATATGGGCTTCTTGTACCTTCTTTCGTTTTTCATGCTCGGTACTATAGTTTTCTGCCCATACTATTTCGTTCGTTTCGATAGTTTTGTCTGCTTCATCAATCTTCTCTTGGATCAAGCTTTGAATCGTTCTGATTTCCGCAAACACTATGTCTTTTGGTACGAACGATTCTTTTTCGTACATAACAAACTTCCTTTCGGGATCTATTAGTACTTCCACTATATTTTCATCGACTGTTATTAACTCAACGCTCGCTTGTCCCGATCCAGTCATTGCTATGCCAATGTTTTGTTGTCGTGGTTCCGGTAATTTTCCGGTATTCGTTCCTTTCTCCTCCGACATTGGTGTTGAGGTCGACAATCACACGTGCTGTACGTCAGTCGTTCACTTGAAAACCACTGTCTTGATGTACCGATCGGTGGTATTATTAACGGTTCTGGTATTTAGAACTTTGGCGTTATTGTTTGTTTCACAGCTTCCCGTTCAGGTTTTGTAACCCGTACTGTTTCTACCGATCTTCTGATATTACTTTCGTGTCCATACTGTTCTTGTAATGGTTTCGGTCCTTCTTGGAGTCGAGGATCTTTGCTTTTTGGAGCTAGTTCTTTTAAGCTTCCTACTTGTATTGGCTTCGGTGTTTCCGCTGGTTGTTATTGTGGAACTTTTTCGTATCGTCGTGGAATTACTCCTTTGCTCCGATCTGTCGCTTTTTGTTCCGGTAGCAATACTTGACATCTTTCTTTTGGTTCCGCAGGACCTTCTTTTTGTTCATCTAGCATTTGTTTCGGAATCGCCCGTTCTTACGGTCGCCACAATGCTCGATCTGTTTGTTCTTGAGGACGGTGGGTCCACTTTACGTTTAGTTCCCTGTCTTTTCTTTCTTTATAGTCTTTCTACACTTGTTCCCGGTCTTGTTCTTGTTCTGTTCTGTAGTTCTTATTCTATTGTTGGTCTAACATTCCCATCTTTATCCACAAAATTCCGTTCCGACTAATACATTTTAAATGTAAATGGACGTTCCGGTTGCTGGTTCCGGTTCCGGTTATTCCCTGATCCTGAGTAATTGATATCTATTACTGTCCCTTTTGGGTTGGTACGTAGCCGCAGGACGGATCGACTCGTACGTTTATGTAATTACCTTATCCTTTTCCTTAGAATTAGGCTAATTAATTTCCTGATGTTAACATTCCCGCTGCCGGACGTATCAGCTAGGCGCGTGTTATTTCAAACACAGTTATGTATTACTTTACGATCGTGCTCACTCAGGATTTTCACTTGGGAAGTTATTAGGAATAATTTAGTAAAACAGTAAGTACGTAGTTGTGCAGCATATGTTTAGCTCAACGTTATTCGCGGCCAGGTTTTAGTTCTCGCACTATTAGAATTTCAGTTGCTACTTAGGCTTTTGCTGTCGCACAATAGGCTTTTCTCTGACAAGTCACTTAACGAATTAATACAGTCCTCCACTCGCAGAACCAAAAGCAATAAGACTCCAAGCAATAAAACACATAAAGCATATAACCACCAATATAAATTCAAGGATAACGCAATAAAGTTAGCCAAGTAACCTTTGTTAATAATCGTAAACTATCCTTGATCAAAGTCGTGAAAGCCAAGAGTGATCTATGCGTAACATCCAAAGCCCAAAACAAACTGGTTGTGTCAAATGCTTTAGCCAGGAAGTATTGCCGATATTGTGTAATTCGTACTGAAAACTAGAAAACGGAAGTGAAATATTCGCTAATAATATAAATTAGTGCTAATTTATGCAAATTAGCACAATAAAAGAAAACAAGAAAACAAAAGCTCAGGGGAGGGAGGGATATAATAAGTAAATTGGTGATCAACCCTGGATTTAGTAATTTTTGGGGTTTTGCGGCGGATTTAGACCGGGAACACCCTGGTAGCCTGGTAGACCCCTAACACTAACACCCCCACAGATACCTAACGGGTATAAAAAGAAACAGCTTAAATAAACTGGCTATGTATGTAACACAAATCAATGATATTATAAATAATCCAAATCACTTAGAATTTAAATTTGCAAATAATATGAAAACTGTGAGCCCAATACGAAGGTTTTTAAGAGCAAACAATATACGTATCCGTGCTGCGTCAGCTTTAAGTCAAATGCATGGAACCAGGTTTATCGGGTTATATATATGCCTTTAAGTTTAGGGACCTTAAGAAAATAATTGAAATTGCTTAAAAATATAACAGGTTCAGTTAAATAAACAGACGACTAAGAAATTTAGGTGGTTTTTCTGCGATAACCAAATAACATACTGTGTGAACTGCGAACTGGCCAAGTATTTAAGGGAACGTGTGAAAATGAAGATATTCAGAAATAGGAAACGTATAGAAGTGATGACGCTCAGCACACATTTAGCAATATTACACTTGGGCTAAGCGTTAAGTGCTAGGATAGGATTCGAAACAACGACCTCCTGCCTTTGGATCATTGCCTTTATTAGGCAAGAAATTGCTAAAGTGCTTAAACAAGTTATCACTGCAGCGGTTATAACTAATACATCTGACAAAACCTCTTTGTTATACGTTTTATGCTTGTATGGGTGGGTGCTTGCAAGTTACGGCAGCTATCAGTAATTATTTGGGACAGCAGCTTTGTCACTTCAAATATGGTACGTGTAAGTGACCATTAGTATGTCTCTGGAGCATAATATTATGTGGCACTCGTGTTAAATAAGTTTTGCACCTACTATGCGTGATTCCACTTTAGGTGCATACGCATACACTTGGGTAGTTCTTTTATCAGGTCAGTTCAGGATCGTAAAGCGATGGGCCCAAGTAACCTTGAGGTGTGCTACGTTATTTAATTTTAGGACAAAAACAACTTTAGAGCGGTGGGTTCAGATGGCGGCAGTCTCCCGCTCTTGTCTTTAGTGAATGTCACGTACAAGGACCTGCTTAGGTTAAGACTCAGTATATCGAGAACTGCATGGTTTGCATTTTATTTCCGCACGTCAGGGCTGCTTGGACCAAGCGATGAGTGTCGCGAACAAACATTTTTTCTTTATGTTCGTGGACGAAGATTTGTGATATAGCAACATATGGGTGCTGTTGGCAATTGCTATTTTGCGATTTAGCATCGCATTGACCTCATATACTGGAAAACGTGTTTGATAACAGCGTTTTTGCTTATACTACAAGACACACAGTGACAGCTAACATAGCTGCCGATTCAGCATGTCATTTGGTGAACTCGAACAATCGTGCCAAATGAAGAAATGTGGGTTTACGCAAACTCCTGTAGCACGTCTCCGCAACAGGCATTCGCATTTCAGTGAACACGAAAGATGAATTTCGTGACTTTGACAAAGGAACAACCCTGATGTACGCAACTAAAGTGGACTCATACACTATTCAAGCTCAGAAAATCACGGATGAGTTTAGTCATCCACGTGTATGAAACGACCGGCACGATATAAAGTGGTAGAACTTAGAACGATATAAATTAAATTGATTGCTTTTAAAAACACTCGTTCCAGTTTTCAACACGGCACCACAACGCGCTGCGTGAAATGCGTTTAGCTGTTATGACGCTATTAACCTGAGCTATGCTACTATTATTGGTATCGGTCCGTCTACATCATCAGTTATTCCTTTGATTAGATAGTTTCCGTGACCCAACTCTTTGCTATGTAACGGGGAGCGTCTCCTAATTGGGCTAATGCCGCAATGTATAGATTATAATTTATGAAAACTGTGTGCCACTAAGCAAGAAGGCAGCCCGAACAAACAAAACGATTAACTAAACTAAACTAAATAGGTGTGCGAGGAAGTCTGCCAGCCGACATCAACTAAGCGCCCTCGGATCCTGCCAATAAACGCTAGCTGGCTCCTTACCAACCTTCTTACATAAGACAAGTTCTCACCCGCTCTCACATTAGGAATTACCCTCAGCGAACGACCTTCATACTATTCTTCTCATCTCGAATGAGTCCTATTTTGACACTGTGCACGAGCTGTATGGCAGACAAAAAACTTTACATGTCCAATACCGATGTTTATTACCACAATGAGAATGATTCACCCCTCCCTGCGAAGCCAGTTGATTTACTGATAGCCGATAACTAGGTTCCACTAAAACAAACTTCCGTTTACCTGTAAGCAACACGACCATTCTAATAAAGGCTGGAAATCAAAATTGTAGTTTGTCCAAGTAACTGCTGGCAGACTATCATACGACGTACAAAATCCAAACCCGGAAGATAGATCTCCACAGGAGATCAGGAAACGAGACCAATATTTCACAAGCGAGAATGGAACGAAGCGAGCGTGGCTTCGTTTCTAAATTATAACTTTGTTTAATCACGTGTAACAGCCTGTGTTTCATGTATATACCACCATGATACCTCTTGAAGTGCTATCATGCTGAGAGTGAATCTATGGTAAATCCAAATTATGTGAATCTGTGAAAGCTGAAACTGAGCTATATTTAATGGGTAATAAAATGCGGAAATAGAGAAAAATCCAAAAAAGTCAGCGATCAAATCGCACTGAAAAAATTGAGAGTTTTGCTCTCGTCGGGTCTGAGCTCAAAATTTTCTCAAGACTAAAAGCTAGATTCCAAAGGTAGGGGAACGTGCTGTATGTTGTTTTTTGTTTCCGAGTTTAGAATATAACTGTGCCTGCCGAAATTTTATACCATCTGGGATAAAATCTGGAGATCCTGCGCGAGCACTTCCCTGATCATGTGCTTTTTTATTGCATACTTGCAGGACCGTAAACTGATGATGGACGGAACATGAACAATCTAACGTTTATTACAATTTTTTGTCACTCGCGCCCTGCCCACCTGTTTGGATGAAGATTGTCGATCTTTTACCTCTTAGGGAATACAGAGAAATCTAGTGATGGTATCGGCCGAGCCTACAAGATTATTGCCTGCCTACGCGCGATACCAGCTTGGGAAAATCCTTGTATACATTTCTTCGCTTATAAGATCTGAAGCTATGGAGCACAAGATTTCTGTACCCGCAACGCCGCATTAGTCAAATAGCAATGTGCCAGATATAACGACAGTTTATAGGCCGCAACGAGTCTCCTCTTCCGCAAAGAAATACCACCATTAGTGTAATCATCAATAATTACAGCAAAATCGAAAAAATTATATAGAATTACAAGACTGTATAGCTTTGAGAAAACAGGATAACTAATGGCGCTAACATGTGAAGCAAAAATATACAACTAATAATTTTAAAAGGACGGTGGAACTAGGTACCCCTGAGTTTAAGCCATATTTATCTCGAAGCAACGACGTAGATGTTGTGAAAACTGGCAGGGATCAGAGAAATTACAAGGACACCTAGCACAAATGCGTAACATTGGAGAAACTTCTGCCACAGCTAGAGTATGTTGGTAAAATTGAAAAAAATTTGCAGCAAAATTAGTTAATCTATGAGATTCTAAAAATATAAAAATTTATCATTTCCTCCAATTTCCCGATCTAGCATCGATGCATCCCACAGCCAGAATCCTTGAATGGACGCGCCTTTGACACATATGCATAAGATTTGTATAGCATTATCCACCTTTATTTATTCAATGTGAAGTTATACATATATTGTATTAATTATAATCAATAATAATCGTATACATGTCATTTCTTACGTATTATTTCGAACTACCGTTTTCCAACTATAGTTGGATCTTAAGAATCTAAAATACGTGAAAATACATGAATTCTAATTGTGTGTTTTTACTGATTTTGATTATGTTCAAGCTAAATCTATGTAGGCGATCTATACGGAATTTTCACTATTCGTTCTGCGACTTATATTTTAAAACTGTATAAATAATTCTGCGTAATACATAGCTAGGGCAGTGTTTGTACTTAACTTTTATTTTTCTTAAAATTTTGCGTTTTTGCGCTTAGTTGATTAGTGTTAGGTGTCTACCAGTCTACAGGGGCTTTTCCGGTCCAAACCCCGCCCAAAATCCGCAAAAATACCTAAAAACCCGGGCTAGTCACCAAATCGCTTATTATATCCCTCCCTCCCCCGGGATTTCTTTTGTTCCCTGTTTTTGTTGTTTTCGTTCCTTTTAATGCTAAGTTGCAAAATTAGCATTTGTTTTCTTTTAGCTAAGGTAATGTTAGCTTTGTTTTCATAGTTTTCGGTCTGTCTAGGGAAGCTGAGATCGAAATTGGTGAGCATAAGCAGCGAGATGCAGTTCTCATTCTTATTAGTAGCAGCAAAGCCATTAATTTTATGTTTAATTTCCGTGACCGGTGTCGTGCCATATTTTTCCCCCTTAAGTACCATATTTTTCCTTACCATATTTTTGCCCCCCCAACCTCCCATATTTTTATCAAGATATTCTCGAGATGAAAATGATCTTTAGGCGTTCCAGCGACCATGAACAATTTCGAGAATTTCAATTTCCATGATGACACCAAATCTTTTTCCTCTATGATTGACAAGATTCTTCACTAGAAACAGCCCCTCTAGATTCCCGAACCCACATGCATCACACGACATTTTTCATCATTCACAGAACTATCTTGCATAAAAAATATGGCAGGTTAGGCGGGGCAAAAATATGGTAAGGAGAAAATATGGTGCCTTAAGGCGGGAAAAATATGGCACGACACCGGTCACGGAAATTAAACATAAAAGTAATGGCTTGCTGCTACTAATAAGAGAATGAGAACTGCATCTCGCTGCTTATGCTCACCAATTCCCATCTCAGCTTACCTAGACAGACCAAAGAATTAATGAAACAAAGCTAACATTACCTTAGCTAAAAAAGAAAACAAATGCTAATCTATGCAACTTAGCATTAAAAGAGGAACGAAAACAACAAAAACAAAAAACAAAAAAAATCCCGGGGAGGAGGGATACAATAAGCGATTTGGTGACTAGCCCGGGTTTTTAGGTAATTTTGCGGATTTTGGGCGGGTTTGGACCGGAAAACCCCTGGTAGACTGGTAGACACCTAACACTAATCAACTAAGCGCAAAAACGCAAAATTTTAAGAAAAATAAAAAGTTAAGTACAAACACTGCCCTAGCTATGTATTACGCAGAATTATTTATAGTTTAAAAATACAAGTCGCAAACGAATAGTGAAAATTCCTATAGATCGCCGACATAGATTTAGCTTGAACATAATCAAAATCAGTAAAACACACAACTAGAATCATGTATTTTCACGTATTTAATGCGCTAAAGATCCAACTATAGTTGGAAAACGGTAGTTCGAAATAATACGTAAGAAATGACATGTATACGATTATTATTGATTATAATTAATACAATATATGTATAACTTCACATTGAATAAATAAAGGTGGATAATGCTATACAAATCTTATGCATATGTGTCAAAGGCGCGTCCATTCAAGGATTCTGGCTGTGGGATGCATCGATGCTAGATCGGGAAATTGGAGGAAATGATAAATTTTTATATTTTTAGAATCTCATAGATTAACTAATTTTGCTGCAAATTTTTTTCAATTTTACCAACATACTCTAGCTGTGGCAGAAGTTTCTCCAATGTTACGCATTTGTGCTAGGTGTCCTTGTAATTTTCTCCTCGCCATCCCTGCCAGTTTTCACAACATCTACGTCGTTGCTTCGAGATAAATCAGCTTAAACTCCAGGACATAACTCACATCCTTTAAAATTATTATTTGTATATTTTTGCTTCACATGTTAGCGCAATTAGTTATCCTGTTTCTCAAACTATACAGTATTTAATTCTATAAATTTTTTTGATTTTGCTGTAATTATTGAATGATTACACTAACGGTGGTATTTCTTTGCGGAAGAGAAATAGTAGGCCTATAAACTATCATTATATCGGCACATTCCTATTGACTAATAAGCATTCGGCCAAATACTCGCGCTCCATAGCTTCAGATCTTATAAGCGAAGAAATGTATACAAGGATTTTCCCAAGCTGGTATCGCGCGTAGGCAGGCAATAATCTTGTAGGCTCGGCCGATACCATCACTAGATTTCTCTGTATTCCCTAAGAGGTAAAAGATCAACAACCTTCATCCAAAAACAGGTGGGCAGGGCGCGAGTGACAAAAAATTGTAATAAACGTTAGATTATTTTATGTTCATCAATCATACAACATCCGTCCTCAAGTATCAATAAAAAAACACATGATCAGAGAACCTGCCAAGATCCAGAATATATCCAATTATAAAATTTCCAGCACAATATAATCTAAACTCGAAACAAAAAACAACATACACACAATCCCCTACCTTAATCTACTTTTATCATAAAAAATTTGACTCAGACCCGACGAGACAAAACTCTCAATTTTTACATGATTTTATCAACTTTTTATTTTTCTCTATTTCCCATTTATCCATAAATATACTCATTCACTTTCACAATTCACATAATATAAACAGTATCGAATCACTCTACATGATACACTTCAAGAGTATCATGTGGTATATACATGAAACACAGCTGATACACGTGATGACAAAAATATCATTTAAAAACGAAGCCACGCATTCAATCCCATATCCTTTGAATCTATATGAATATTTTCCTGTACATGAAAAATCTATCTTGCGGGTTTGATTTTTAGTCTATGATATCTGCCACAATACATGACAAACTACAAATATATATCCACCTTTATTAAATTCTAAAAAGAAAAAAAAAAAAAAAGAGGGAACACAAAAAAAAGAAAAACAAACAACCAAACAGAGAGAGAAGAAAAAAGGAAACAAGGAGAGGGAGAAGAAAGAAGAAGAGAGAGAAGAACAAAAAAGAAAAAACAAAAACGAGAGGGAGACTCCCTGACATGTGCTTTTTTATTGCATACTTGCAGGACCGTAAATGAGTGGACAGAACATGAACAATCTAACGTTATACATCTTTTGTCACTCGCTGCCCACTGTTTGGATGAAGATATCTCGATCTTTTACCTCTTAAGGAATACAGAGAAATCTAGTGATGGTATCAGCCAGCCTACAAGATATTGCTGCCTACGCGCGATCCGCTTGAAAATCCTTGTATCATTCTTCGCTTATAAAAAGCTGTGACGATTCTGTACGCAACGCCCACTAGTCAAATAATAGCCAGATATAACGACAGTTATAGGCCGCAACGAGTCCCTCTTCCGCAAAGAAATACACCATAGTGTAATCATCAATAATACAGCAAAATCGAAAAAATATATAAATTACAAGACTGTATACTTTGAGAAAACAGGATAACTAATGGGCTAACATGTGAAGCAAAAATATACAACTAATAATTTTAAAAGGACGGTGGAACTAGGTACCCTGAGTTTAAGCCATATTTATCTCGAAGCAACGACGTAGATGTTGTGAAAACTGGCAGGGATCAGAGAAATTACAAGGACACCTAGCACAAATGGTAACATGGAGAAACTTCTGCCACAGCTAGAGTATGTTGGTAAAATTGAAAAAAAATTTGCAGCAAAATTAGTTAATCTATGAGATTCTAAAAATATAAAAAATTTATATTTCCTCCAATTCCCGATCTAGCATCGATGCATCCCACAGCCAGAATCCTTGAATGGACGCGCCTTTGACACATATGCATAAGATTTGTATAGCATTATCCACCTTTATTTATTCAATGTGAAGTTATACATATATTGTATTAATTATAATCAATAATAATCGTATACATGTCATTTCTTACGTATTATTTCGAACTACCGTTTTCCAACTATAGTTGGATCTTTAGCGCATTAAATACGTGAAAATACATGATTCTAGTTGTGTGTTTTACTGATTTTGATTATGTTCAAGCTAAATCTATGTCGGCGATCTATAGGAATTTTCACTATTCGTTTGCGACTTATATTTTTAAACTGTATAAATAATTCTGCGTAATACATAGCTAGGGCAGTGTTTGTACTTAACTTTTTATTTTTCTTAAAATTTTGCGTTTTTGCGCTTAGTTGATTAGTGTTAGGTGTCTACCAGTCTACCAGGGGTTTTCCGGTCCAAACCCGCCCAAAATCCGCAAAATTACCTAAAAACCCGGGCTAGTCACCAAATCGCTTATTATATCCCTCCCTCCCCCGGGATTTCTTTTGTTCCCTGTTTTTGTTGTTTTCGTTCCTTTTAATGCTAAGTTGCATAATTAGCATTTGTTTTTCTTTTAGCTAAGGTAATGTTAGCTTTGTTTCATTAGTTTTCGGTCTGTCTAGGGAAGCTGAGATCGAAATTGGTGAGCATAAGCAGCGAGATGCAGTTCTCATTCTTATTAGTAGCAGCAAAGCCATTAATTTTATGTTTAATTTCCGTGACCGGTGTCGTGCCATATTTTTCCCGCCTTAAGGTACCATATTTTTCCTTACCATATTTTTGCCCCGCCTAACCTGCCATATTTTTATGCAAGATAGTTCTGCGAATGATGAAAATGATCTTGTAGGCGTTCGCAGCGACCATGGAACAATGTTCGGAGAATTTCAAAGTTTCGCACATGATGACACCAAGATCTTTTTCCTGGCTAGTGATTGACAAGGGATTCTTCATGAGAGAACAGGCCGCTCTAGGATTCCCGAACCCACAGTGCATCACACGACATTTTTCATCATTCACCGACAACCCCAATTCGACACAATATTCAGACAAGCTGTCGAGATCTAACTGGAAGTCATCATGACACATTTCCGACCAGACTTTGTGGACTCGGCGAGCTAAGAGAAGATCGTCTGAGAATTTAAAGACCGCGCACGACACGTGCTCATCAATGTCATTAATTAAAACCAGAAACAATAGGGGCCCCAAAACAGAGCCTTGCGGGACTCCGCTAGTAACATCACACCAATCCGATTTCGATCCATTAAAACTATCTGTTTTCGGTCTGGTAGGTAGCTGCGTCACCAAGACAGAACTGGCCCAGATATTCCGTACATTTTAAGCTTTGTAATGAGGGCACCGTGATTCACTCTATCAAAATCTTTTCGAAAATCCACGTAAACAACGTCAAACCAATCATTTGAGTCGAGACACTTTGTTGCAAAATTGAGATACTCGAGGAGTTGGGTTGTCGTCGAACGCTGCCACATGAAACCATGTTGTGATTTGTAGAAAACGTCATTGTCATTCAAAAATTTCAGAAGATGATCGCTCACCAAGATTTCCATCACCTTGTTCACAGATGAATTCAAACTAATTAGTCGGTAGCTGTCACAGTTAGCGCAGTCGCCCTTATTTTTATAGATTGGAACTATTTTAACCAAACGCCATGCAGACGGAAATATTCCTGCTGTAATCGACATGTTGAACAAACGCGCCAGTGGCTCACAGATAGCAGCCCTTGTTTGGAATAAAAACTTGTTGTTGATCTCGTCGAGGCCGGGGGCAGCATGCTGTTTTACTAATTGAAATTTTAGTAACTTCAGTAATTGAACAAAGAAATAACACTGTTTTGAACATCAAAGAAGCGCAGAAGAAACAAAAGGCCTCGTATGACCTTAAGCGGAATGGTGCGTAGTTTTCAGTGGTTGATTCTGTTTTGTTGAAAAATAGCAGGAAGGATTCGAGAAAGGGCGACAAACTAAAAACAAGGTGACTTGGTCCGTATCGCATCGAGGAAGTTTTGGGGAAGAGTACATTCCGTATCTCCCGGGACGGTGCTAGTTTGAGGAATAAGGTCAGCGAGGGCAAATTTAAAGCGTTTTCATGAAGAATCAGGTGAACGCGATGATATTCGAAAGTTTAACCCAGTCACAGTTGCTGAGCGAACTGAAATAGCAAAAAAACTGGGCATATTGAGCTGTGTTAAGTCGCCAACAATGCTTTCGTCCAATAAACTTGGTATGCCAAAAACAACAATACCTATAAAGGGTGACGGAAATTGCTATTTTTGAGCAGTATCTGCTGCAGTTACTGGTTCTGAAAATTTTCACAAGCAGATGAGAGACAGTGCTGTGGCAGCAATGAAAACTTCAACTATCTCCGAAGCATTGAGGGATATCCTTAACGATGAACCAGACACTTATCTGAACAAGTCGGGCATGGAGAACAACGCGGTTTGGGCTACAGAATGTGAGATCTTCGCCACCGCTATGTTGACAGGAATTGATATAGATGTTTATTCGGCGTTCGGTGACAGCTTTATGTGGCAGCGGCATGGATGCAACAGATCGTCCAAGAAGGCTGTTGGAAAATTGACCGAAAGAGCCATTTATGTTGTGAATGAAAACGATAATTTTGAAGTTCTAACGAGTGTTAATGATTAGGGTTACAATGTTTACGTGTGGATATACAATATTATGTTGAAAAATGCTGTGACTTAGAGAAATTAGTATACCTTTAGTTAAAATGTTTAAAATGGAACCGCGAGGAGAAAAACATCGTGTGATCAAAATAATAATAATAATAAGGCGGACGAAAAATTTCGCAGGTTAGGCGTGGGAAAATATGCCATTTTAGGCGGGGGAAAAATATGGCACGACACCGGGTGCGAACCCTTATAGTTTAAAGAATTGTTCTTATCGATTTTATTTCGCTGTTATTATACTTGCCGGTTACCTAGCTAGCGCGTTGCGAACTTTTTGAATTTCTAAACGGATGTTTGTGCTTTCTACAAGTAGTCTACGATTAATTGGTATTATCTGGCTCTATCAGTATTTGATATATACTACTAATTTTGAATAAAAGTTCTTTGCCTTTACTGACATGGTGTTGAAATTATTACTGGAGCAAATCGAATTAGACTCGCTGCAGTCCGAACCAAGTCAAGGCACAGAGAGATAAAATATACGCGAGCCAAAATTAAGGACACTTATAGCTATTATTTCCGCCGGCATATTACTGGCCACGCGTACGGACACCACATCTTCTGGTGACGAATGGCGTATTCATTTTTAATTCCGATAACTGTCATAATAAAAATACCCTCTAACGAGGGAGTAACCGGAATTCCGGTTCCGGCGAAAATCTTGTTCCGTTTGCGGCTCCGGCGAAGGGCAAAAACCATACCGGAACCGGAATTCCGGTTTAAAAATTATGCTTGACATTTTTCACATTTTTTGCTTCATCTCTGCTGCAAACATATGTAATATATATTATAGAATGATCAAATTCCAATAAAACCACGCAAAAGAAAAGATTAACTAAGCAATTTGCCGTGTGAAACGTAAGTAGGGACATAATTTCGGTAGGAATTTTTCATAATAACCCGCAAGAGTTTGTTAACAAATCAAAGCCAGGTCTATGCGTGTAGCAGCTGTTTTACACATTCAGAAGTCTCCGGGTTACGTTCGAATTAAACCTGTCCAACTGGGTGACAGAGTATGGCTTACGTAAAAGTACTTAGCGTATGCTTGGCTAACATAAATTGCGTCAAGAACAAGCTTGTAAACTGTAAATCACGCTAAATTGAAGTAAGGTAACGTTATCTGCAACGCAGCCAGAAACTGCTTTTTTGCAATGAACTGTATTTACTGAAGCTGTGCGAGCAGCATCACAGTTTGTCTCATTTATATATATAATTCTGATTAGAAAATTATCATCATTATCATCTAACTGACGGGCACTGTTGCATAATGGGCAATAATGCCATCGCAATACAATAAGTTTAATGTAAAAGTTATTTTAATGCATTTTAAATCCACTATACCTTAATTTCTTCATCTGTTATATTATATATAAATTTCGAAGACCAAGTTCCGGATGCGGTTTAAATGGACGTTTCCGGTTGCTGGCTCCGGTTTCGGTAAATTTCGGTTCCGGTTATTCCCTGCCTCTAACCCCTACCCCCATCAGAACGACATAAAATAACAATTAGCAGCTATTCACCTTTGTATTTTGTATTCACCTTTGTACCGGGCAACAATGGTCGTCGATTGGCATCGATTTACATCGTCGCCCGATTGACCGCAGTACATGACTTCGGTCGTATATATCGTGTTGAACAGATTGGAGCATTATAACAGTGCGCTGTGGTCCTAAAATAGGACAAAACGACGGCAGCGCAGGCTACAGCTCCGGAAGGGCACCGCAAGCGTGGAGGCGTGATTTAAATGTGGTGAGGTTTGGCGCCGTTACAACAGACATTGGTAGATTGTTCCAACCTTCGACTACCGTATATGTAAAAACATAGCGGGCACAATTGAGACGGGGCGAGATGCGAGCACGAAGTTTATAACAGTGCCCCCTTGTCCGCTCGGTTGGCACAAACTCAAACCATGATGATAGGTCGATATCGATATAACCGTGAACTGCCTTGAAAAGAAGAATTAAATCTTCTCTATACCGCCGTGTTGCCAGAGTTTGGAGCTAAAGGGCTCGGAGACGGTTTTCATACGATAAGCTGCTAAGTCCCGGGACCAGCTTGGTTGCACGGCGTTGTACTCGTTCTGTCAATTGTATATCATTTTTGGAATGGGGGCACCAAGCGCTGCTGGCATACTCGAGGCGAGCACGTACGAATGAACGGTATAGCATGAGGAAAATTTTCTTGTTTATGTATTTGAAAGATCGACGAATGCACCAAACTACAAACTCAGATCGACGAACAATATCAGCGCAATGTAGAGAGGGCTTAAAATCGCGTGCTATCGTTACCCCAAGATCCTTTTCAAAAGATTTGTTTGATATTTGAACACCTCCGAGGGTGTACGTGTGGCAGGGATTTTTACGACCGAAATGTAAACAAGCTGACTTGTGAACGCTGAAGTTCATGCACCTCGTATTAGCCCATGTAGCGAAGGCGTCGATGTCCGTTTGAAGATCCACTATATCAAAGTTTGTCAGCGAATGATGTGAGTGTATCCGACGAAAAATTTTTGAGTCGTCAGCGAACTTAGGCACGGCAGCTGACATCCCATCATCCACGTCGTTGATATATATTAGGAATAATATTGGTCCTAATACTGTACCCTGAGGTACGCAACTGCGTACTGGAATCCAACGCGACCTCTCGCCGTTGACAACAACACATAGCTGTCTGTCACTCAAAAACTACTAATCCATCTTAGAACATTTCCACGCACACCAAGAGCTTTCAACTTAACAAGAATACGACGGTGCGGAACTTGATCGAAAGCTTTTGAAAATCTAAGTATATAGTATCAACATAGTCTCCATTGTTAACCACTTTAATTACCCAATCTAAGTAGTCGATCAATTGAATCGTAGTAGAGCGATTGCGGAGAAACCCAAATTGTGTCCTATTTAACAAAGAATTGCCCACGATGTGTTTAATGATGCAATCAGATATGAGTGATTCCATAATGATACACGAGACGTTAAACTAATTGGGCGATAGTTGTTCACCTCAAACTTGCTGCCTTTTTTGAAAATAGGCGTAACAAGTGCTAACATCCAATCTCGCGGCAAGACTCCTGATTGCATTGAGTTGTTAAAAAGATTTGCTAAGGGTATGCAAAGTTCGTTGCGGCACGCATGAAGCAAATAGTTTCGAATAGAATCCATACCTGGTGCTGCGAACTGTTTTATAACATTTAACTTGCAAAGCACCTGCTCTGGAGTGAAAATGATGCTATCTAAGAGTGGACAGTTTTTGTCGGCTAAGATTGGCAAATTTGACAAGTTCTCGTCAACAAAAACTGAGGCAAAATGTGTGTTAACAGCTCGGCGCAGCCTAGGTCGGAGGTCACCATGGACCCGTCAGTGGATTTTAACGGACCTACAATTGGTTTAGATTTAGTGCGCTGTTGACATAGCTCCAAAATGACTTCGCATCACTATTTATATTATTTGCTATGAGAAATTCATATTGTTTCACAGCTCTGTTTGTTTCGATTGCAGTAAGATTGGCCGCCGCGTTGTAAGACTGCCAATGGGTAATCAGACGTGTGCGACAAAAACGGCGGTGGTGAGTTTTTTGGCGCTTATAAGCTGAAATGACTCTAAGAATCTGCCCATTTGGGTTTAGTACGATTGCTTTTAATGCACTGGGACGGAACAAACTTTGCAACAGCATCAAACAACACTGACTTGATATTAGACCAAAGATCGCTATGAACGCTCACGTGTGGTTGCAAATGAGTTGTCAAGTATTGCTTCAAGCGAGACCACAATGCTCGTTTATAATTTTGCACAATTTTGACTTTGCAAGTACGTCGAAGTTTTGTTATGATTGTAAATTTGACAATTGCATGGTCGCTGTTTCCGAGGCCGGCGGTGACCGGCAATTCACCCAAAATATTCGCTTGGGTAGTGAATACTAGATCTAACGTGGTAATTAGACGGGTTGGTAGAGTAACGTGCTGTGTCAAACCGGCGTTTGCACATGATATAACAAAGTTTTCGCATACTGGCGGCCATGTATAATTTAACCAATCGATTTCTTTATAATTAAAGTCACCAAGCAGTAAAAGTTTTTCGTGGCAGTGGACTCTCAAATTCGATATCGTATCACACAGCGCTTGATTTAGTTCGTCGGAGTTTTTCGGGGAGCGATAGCAGCAGCAAACAATTAGTTTAGTACCGTCCAAACACTGCATTGCCGCTACAGTAAATTCAGGGTAGCCGAATGTGGGTGTTAGAACAGCGGAAGGTTTTAGAGAACTTTTTATCAAAATAAGAACACCCCCACCGCGTTTATCAGGTCGATCAGCTCTAAATAACGTATAGCCGGGTAGGGTAAGTTCATTGTCAGGAATAAAATCACGCCCCCACGTTTCGGTACCACACCTGGCAGTTCGTTAACAGTGAACCTTTTACCCGCACGAGCCATAACGCGTATAACCATGGCAATATCTGTCTCCTGCTCGTTCGTCAAAAAGGCTTTTCGACCACGAGATGCCTTATCAGCGCGTTGACCAGCGTCTATTTGCAACTGTTGCTGTAGTGTGCTAAATGACATGTGATACGCAACAGCAGCAGCGCGGATACTATTAAATTTTCCTGAACGGTTGTCCTCAGCGGCTTGAAGAACACTGGCCTCGGTCCATTTCTTAGTCACTGGCTTATATGAGTAGTATGGATTACGTTTATCGCCACTCATTATGTATAATAGGTATATAATTCTAGCGTTAAAATATTACCAGTATATATTCCATTTGATTTTTTTGGGTGATAAAGTAAAAAATTTTTCACCTAAAAATAATCACGACATACTGGGATAGATGTGTCCCAGAGCTCTATGTCACAAACATAAAATTCCCCCAATTTTACTATAGGACGCTCATTTTTGTTCTGCTGTGGCCTCATAAACACAAATGCCAAGTATGCAATTTGATCTGTTTAGCTAAATATTTTTGCTTAGTTTTTCAAACATTGAAAAAGTGATCTGTAATCACTTCAGTAGACATGTTAGCTTGACAGTAGATATAAGAAATAAAACACGCTCTTTCTATTGGACTATATTTTGTCAGTCTCTGATCGTTTCTTAGAGCATTATGGTCGTGATTTTTTTCCGTGAAATTAGCCGTGATTTTTAGGTGACACTGCTATACATTGTAATTGGCTTCTCTGGTAATATAATTTGGTTATGTTGATCTGTGCTGATATTAATTTTAAACAGACTAAAATAATGCTAAGGCTGCATATAAATTTATTATTGAAGTCCGTCATTTCTTTTCGAAATCCTCGTTAAAATCTAGCGCTGTTGTTTAATATTGTGACTGAGTATCGAAAATGAGCGGTGTTATTTAACAGCGATTTAGGAACGGAAGCGGTATTGCCAGCCATACGAAATTGGTGCACGTTAATAGTACGACGAATAATTTTTCTTAAATAGAAGCAAGGTCTTATCCAGAGAATTTTGAAAATTTTGCGTCGTATTTTTATATTAAATTGCTTTGCTATTAACCCAAAGAATCTGGTGGTCATTCGGAAAATGAGCTAATAAAGTTTAGATTTAATTTTAAATCGAGTGGTGCTGATTGTAGCTGCACGAAACGTATATATATATATATATCGTTGACACAAGCCTACCAATTTAAAAAACTAAGACCAACTCGCCATAATAGTCAACGAATCCCGAAACTCCTAGTTGCATCGGTTTTGCGTATTGAAACAAATCGACTGGTAGCATCAAAAGATTACAACTTAAGGCACTACCCTAAAATCATTATCCATCCGATTGGGCCTAGTGGTGCGTAATAAACTACAAAAATATTAAAAGCAGCCGCCGAAAAGTTGGGTATGGGTGGATTCGAACCCATGACATCCCGCTGTTGGATTTACAAGGTGTTCCACCGACTGCCCGACATCACTGCGATATTCGGCAGCAACCTAATATAGCTAACAAATGAGATCGGTTATTGTTTATTTTTACTTTTGTAAGTGTCGAGTATAGCTTTATAGCTGCAGAAATGTTGGGCAGCAATAGCTCAGTAGATGAAGCTTTTGCTTGCGGATACAAAGGCAAAAGCTTGCTGGTTTGAATTTTACCCCAGACCAACTGTTCGTCGAGTACTTTTCACGTCCTATCATCTTAAAGCTCGTGATAGTATGCTATTATCAAAAATATTTACCTAACAGTAAGGGATGTCATATAAGTATGTATATATGTTCTGTATCTGAGGTATTTTGTTTTTACTGTGTGTTGTGTGCGTAATTGTTGGTTGTTTGTACGTACGTAATTTGTTTCTGTCTATTTCGTGTTGGTTTGGGGTTGGAATTCCTATTGCGACGGCTATCGAACTTAAGGGATGGGATTCGTCACGACAGGCTGTGGGCCCGTGGATGTAGCCAGTACTATGCGAGTAGGGATTTATTTATATGACACGCGTATATAATTGAGAATCCCGGTACCTGTGTTTCTATGACACTCGATTTAAGTTCCAACGAAGTTCGAATAAATGTTTTATTATGACGATAAAACAATTTAATTTCGCTGATATTATAAAAAACCAATGTTTCAAATACCTCACTCAATGAGAGTTAAATGGTAAATGCCTAATCCTGGACGCATAACATTAGCCAGTTCAGACTAGCAGTTTTGCAGAGTGTTCACGCTGTAAAGTTCATATTTTATAAATTTGCCCCAAAATTATAGCGAAATTGATCAACACACATTTGGCAGAAATACACCTGGTCCCAGGAAGATCATTAAGACTAACCTTTAAGTGTAACCAGGATCGTGGGAGTCATGGAGCAACTTTGTATTCAGAGCGCGCTTGTTGATTATATCCCACGAGCGGTATTTCGTCCCCAACCAGCAGGGGACCAGTGACGTTGGACTGAAAGCAAGTTACAGAAACGGACGAGGCGAATGTCAGAGCTCTGGTAGTGCACCTGAGACATGGAGACGCCTCTTAAATGTTTGCAATGACGGTGCAGTCACCACACTCCGCGGCAGAGCGTTCCAAGGTCTGACGACACGTAGGGCAAAACTGTAAAATCGTGCATTATTTTGTTATGTGTAACCGTTTTTATGTAGTTGGGCTGATAACTATAACGGTAGCCATAGTGGCTATGTAATTTCTTTTAATTTAACGTGAAACTACAGTATTGAAAACAGATTATGCGGGTAATGTCACAACTAGATTCTATGCTCAGACAGAGTTCTACTCTGCTGCAAAAATAGTTATAATGGTTAAAGTTGTGACACGCTGCTAAAGTTAGGAGATGTCCCGGTATTCTAATTTTAATTATATATACCTTACTGAGATACTACCATATTTGTTAACGGTTAAGCAATTTTCTTGCACGTACTGTTTTGAGCGTAGATCGACTTCTAATGGGACGAAACCCTATATTTACTGGATGACATAGTATAGTAATTAGCAAGGCCTCGGAGTGGGAAGAAACCCGTGTATCATTTATTATTACTTCCTTATATTAAATAGGGCCTCCGAATGATAAGCAACCCTATGAATATTTTACGTAATAACAGCTCGTTATTTATGCTTAGAACACCGGAATGGGAAGAAACCGGAGCTAGCTAAATGGGACATGCACCCAAATGAGAGCAAACGCTGGTAGCTATGTTTATTCGATGAATTTTAAGCTCAATTAGTCAAGGTGCAAGAAGTCGTCCATCTGAAGGAGAACAAAGACGACGAGCACGACACTTTATACCAATGGTACTGAAAGAACTGAACTACGACTCACGGTAGTTAAACCCTTCACGCGGTTGCGGAAAATTTAGTTGGTTACATACATGAGTTTTTCACTCGCCTACGAAACTTTTACATTTTGGTAAAATATTACGCTCTATGGACAAAAGTGACTCAAATTTTTCGCAAATCCTGATTCAAAATCGTTACTATATGCTCATTTGTTATGCCACTGTGTCTTGAGCCGAATGGTATGTATCTTCTGGCTGGTGCCAGAAGTATCAGCAGTTAAAAGTCACTGGTGTATTAAAACAAGACGCTATGGTGAAATATTGAAGTCACAGTAAGCCTAGCCTATACCAGTCAAGCATAAAACTTGTGAAATATTGAAGTCACAGTAAGCCCAGCCTATACCAGTCAAGCATGAAACTGGTGAAATATTGAAGTCACAGTAAGCTTAGCCTATACCAGTCAAGCATAAAACTGGTGAAATATTGGAGTCACAGTAAGCTTAGCCTATACCAGTCAAGCATAAAACTGGTGAAATATTGAAGTCACAGTAAGGCTAGCCTATACCAGTCAAACATAAAACTGGTGAAATATTGAAGTCACAGTAAGCCTAGCCTATACCAGTCAAGCATAAAACTGGTGAAATATTGAAGTCACAGTAAGCCTAGCCTATACCAGTCAAGCATAAAACTGGTGAAATATTGAAGTCACAGTAAGCCTAGCCTATACCAGTCAAGCATAAAACTTGTGAAAAACTTTCAGAAAACACAATCAAATTGCAATGCATGTGTACCGTAACGTTGCTTGAGTTAAACCTATCTCAGTACCTATCGACATTTCTTACATAACAATATAACGCTATAATTAAAGGAAGAAAACCTCAAATAGCAACCACACCATCGAAACTAAAACTCAGCGAAGAAGACTAAACACAATTAAAGCTTTAGAAAGTACTAATAAATATGCAAATTAGCTTTATTACATTCGCCCAGTTAGGTTTAGCAGGGCCTTAAGAACTAAAAAACGAGCTGAAAATAATTTGATGACCTAACTAACCCCTTGCTTAACTTAGGTGACCCTTTACAATTTTTCGTGTTTTCAATTTACCTGCATAAACTGTAGTTTATATTTCTTTTGTACCATCATAATATAGTCACTGTTATTATTTTTATACATTATTGTCAGTTTTTGGACGTCTCGTCCTTTATTTCTATCCAGACTCACCAAAATCTAGACACGAAACTCTTAAATTTAAAATTTTATTCTAACTAAACTCCATAGTCTTAAGTTTCATTTTTCCCAAAATTTATCTAAATTGCTAGATTGTGCGCCTAGGAGCTAGGAGTGCTTAGTTTATAAATAGGTATATATACTTTGCTAGGCTCTCCGTGCGCTCAAGATTTTGCCAGGAGTCATTTTTCCAAGAGAAAAACGGTTAAAAATCGTGTCAGAAACTCTGTCAAACGCTTTTGATGAACAGAAAAAGCGAATTTGAAGGAAATTTTGACAAAATTTGCTAAATTTTCGACTTCTGAAGGGATTTCTGGAACAAATTTTGATCAAATTTTTTGTATTTTGGACCAATTGAAAACTTTTTTAAAATTTTCCCAGAGGCGATGAACCGGGGGAACCCGAAATTTTGCCAGGGGACATTAAAACGGGGGCACCTGTTTTGATCCAATGGAAACAAAAAACGCCAGGCTCCCCATTCCCCAATATGGAGAGCCCAGCTCTAGGCTAGAAATATTCATACATTTTATATAAATATTAACCCAAAATTGATTCTAGTCAAATCTAAGACTCCGTGTTTCCAGACAAAAATGACACATGCCCCTCCCTTATAAACTTACTTTTCCTTAGTTCATTAAATAAATAGGAGGAATACGATAAATTATGGTCGGGAAATTCAGGGACAAAAATTAAACGTATGCCAATATGGCAAGGGTTAGTTCCTTTCTACCTTGGTGCTGTCCTGCAACGTCTGCCAAAATAGCTGTCGTGGCCTATCCACACGCACAGAGAAGGCGCCTAAGCTTTCTGGCATAACGGCTGAATTTCACCTCGGGTCCGCTCAAGAGAATCTTACATAAATTGATATTTGGCACTACGTGGGTTGGCCGATCCCACGGATTACAGTATCCCTATTTCCTCACGTACCGGGATATTGTTTAAAAAATTATTTGAATTCGTCGTGTAGTACATTGGGCTTTAAACTATTGTAATGATGTACTCCTTTCTCTTTATCGTATTTACATTTCTAACAAGGTTTTCACGGTTTTTCTTCCTTGTCTGAGATGGTATTTACGGTAGAATAGGTTGAGCGGGCGCTGTGCAATCTGAAAGAGCATGCTGCATCGCGCCTTCACGAGTTAGTTTATTTTTGTTCCACAATCGTAGCTCTATGTGTCAACCACTCATGAGGTTGTTTAAAGCATTGATATCGTCATGTTTTCCCAGCCGCATGGAAAGTGGCCAAGATTGTGCCGATTTACAAAAATAAAGGCGCTCGAGCGAGTTGTGTAAACTTCCGACCGATGAGCTTAACGTCATGCAAAGTCATGGAAACCATGATCAGAGATCGTCTTTTGGCATTTTTGAACAACCACAACGTCATAAATAAGTCGCAATCTGGATTCGTTAAGTTGCGTTCAGCGACGACTCAGTTTTTAGAGTATTTGAATTTTGTTACAAAGTGTCTTGACGGAAATGATTGGCTGGATGTGGTATATGTCCACTTCCAGAAGGCATTCGACAACGTGACTCACGAAGCCGTGCTGACGAAACTGCAGACGTACGTTGTTTCTGGTGACGTGGTTTGTTGGTTCCGCAGCTACCTGACCCAGAGGAGCCAAAGCGTTTTCGTTAATAGTGTAAACAAATACTTCTTGGGGTCCGGTCGCTAGCGGTGTTCCACAAGGCTCAGTGTTAGGTCCGCTATTATTTTTGATTTTCATAAACGATTTTGACTATAATTGTGCCTTGCGCCGTTCATAAATTCGCCGTCGACTTCATATTGAGACGTCGCCTCGGCACTATGAGTTTGACGATTTTCAAGCGGACCTGGATAATCTCACATAGTACCTTGCTGAGTCGCATTTATCGGCCAACTATGGCAAATGTGGCATGATGCATTGCGGTCACAGTACCCCAAGTCGGTGTACGCCTTGTCGAATAACCGCCTGGATATCACTGACAGGGAAACGGATCTAGGTGTCGTCGTTTGTGATACATTGAAATTCTCAGAGCATTGTGTTATGGTTGCACCTAGGGCGCTTCGCGTCGTCTTCATTATCCGTCGTGCCATCTAATATTGGTCCAAAAAATGTGGCTCGATCTGTACTCATTAACAATACGTAATCTGAACGAAGTAGAGGAACGTTTGCTAATGAGTACAGATCCAGCCACTTTTTGGACCAGATTAGAGATGGCACGACGGATAATGAAGACGACGCGAAGCGCCCAGGTGCAACCATAACACAATGCTCTGAGAATTTCAATGTATCACAAACGACGACACCTAGATCCGTTTCCCTGTCAGTGATATCCAGGCGGTTATTCGACAAGGCGTACACCGACTTGGGGGTACTGTGACCGCAATGCATCATGCCACATTTGCCACAGTTCGCCGATAAATGCGACTCAGCAAAGTACTATGTGAGATTATCCAGGTCCGCTTGAAAATCGTCAAACTCATAGTGCCGAGGCGACGTCTCAACAGCGAAATCAATGGCGAATCAATGACGGCAAGCAGCAACTGCAACTGAAAATCGTTTAATGAAAATCAAACACATGCACACGGACACCAGCCTTGCACAATCTGCCTAGCTACTTGTACTCAGAGATTTGCTTCACCATCTAGGCCAAGCTAACTCCTGGTCTTTGGGCTCAGGTAGCTGTGAACTAACAGACCATGTCACCAAACAACTAATGCTGGATTTTTGTTACACTGGCTTTTATCATGTTGTCCAATGCCTTTGGAGTTACATATAGCCACATTCAGCTAGCAATTATTTTTGCTCAAATACACTTTACAGTTTTAAAAGTATCTTGAAATAGGCTTGTAGTCGTTGCTGTAGCCTATAGCCGTGTACAGCGTATCTGAGACAGGTCCCTTACTTTTATCCTCAGCCTTGAGGGTTTGTGGTTGTTCAAGCCAAAAGACTATCTTTTATGACTGCTTTTGATGAATTTCTATTATGAGTTATTTTGTTTAAGTTCCACAGGTCTCTGTTGAGGTCTTTTACTTTTGGGATTGTAAATAACTTGTGATTTTCATGTGGCTGTATAGAACATGTCACATCAACAATGTTGAATACCTCTTAGTGAGTGGTTGACACATAATAGTTATCGTAAGAAAAGGAATGTTCTTGTGAGGTGATGCAAGGATGCTTCTTTCACAGCCTATTACCTCATTCCACCCATCATGTTGTTAGCAGCTACAGTTATAAAAAAAAAAGCATCACCCAAGTTTGAAGTTCTTAACTAGCCTATGAATCACAGTCCACAAGAGTCCCAGCATCCTGTACTAGCAGGAATTGTGTTCTGGATTTGTCAGTTCTACCTAGAGATGTCATATTTATTCTATGTAATATTTTGTAGTGTAATTTGAGCTAAATTTATTGTTATGGCCATAGTAGGTCAGTGCCTTTTTGTGGTGGAGGGGTGCAGAGGTGATGATATCATTTTGGAAGTTGGAATGATACCATTAAGTGAAGCAGTGCTACCTCCTTCTACATATGGCTATACTATCCCAGTTTTTTTGTTTGGTTATTCTATGATAGTTTTATTTTATTTCTTTTATTTTATTTTGATTACTTTAGCTAAAAGTGTTTTATAGTGTAAGTGGGATGTGTCATTTTTGTTGTAAACATGTATTTTATATTTATGTATACCTAATTTGGGTCAAGAAATATTTACATAAAAAGCATGTTAAGTATTCTCCAGCCTACAAGCTGTACTTCCACATTGGGCAGTGGAATGGTATTTTGTTTTCCATTGCATCAACAGTGTGCTTGTTTAATGTCCCTGGGCATATCTTTTTGTATTCCTGAAATTCATTGCTCCTGCAAATTCTAAGAAAACTTTCATCTGTTCAAATACAAAAATACTTCCATTAAATTGTTCAATAATCCTTCATAGCTGAATATCAGTATTTTTGTTAAATTTCCCTTTAATTGGCTTTGAGTGTCTCCATCAAAAGGCATTTGCATAGTTTCCTCACATGCTTTAATTGTTTCCCCCAAATCAGTCCTGGCAAATCTCATGTATGTAAGAAATGAATAAAGCAGCTATACCCATTCATGTTAAGCATCTTTAGCTCCCAGGTGTATTGTAGCAATTCACAAATAATCTTTTGGAAACACTGTAGTGCTGAC